>PVIA01004347.1:0-140571 GCA_004024845.1 Tonatia bakeri
TGAAACTCAGGGGACCTGCTCCTAGTCACGTCTCAGGGAGGTGTTCCTTTCCATCCCCCTAGCCCAGAGCATGGCCATAGCTATTTAGCATATTCAAGCAACCAGCCCAAGGCTATAGGTATGTTAAATGACCATGCCATGGATTAGCTGCAAAGCTGCCCTGCATGTTCTTGCTCTGTGTGCCCCTTCCCCCAACTCAAACCTGTGGTGGGGGGGAAGAGGTAAAAAAACATCTTAGAGTCTCTGGACACCTTGAGTTCTGGGCCCCATTTCAAATGTCCATTTGGGGTCCCCCCCTCTCTTGGCTGCACCCTGTAACAATCCTGCATAGGTGGAATTTAAATTTTCTTTAATATTTGGAACTATCTCATAAGATTGGAGTGCTTATTCTTTGTTTACAGGTTAGAAAATGGAGGCTCAGGAACAATTAATGTTGCTTGCTACAGAAAAGCTGATACTCAACCAAGTCCTCTGATTCCCCAAGACCAAGGTTCTTTAGACAATACTAGAAGTTTTCAGACTTTTTTAGACAGTGAAACCCATTTCTCAAATGAAGTTATATGTGCTCTATTTCTCTAATTCTGATGAATTTCTTTGCACATTTCAACCTCTGAAAATGTGAAGTGTCCTACAATTGCTGTTAACCAGGAAACTGTAAAGATGAGATCCTGGTAGCCTACACATTTGCATCCAGTTTTGCAAAATTGGTATCAGTGGCCTGCAAGAAATTCTCAGAGGTGATAGTAGAGCATTCTTTTAAGAAACACAGATGATATTGTCTGGAACACATAGACTTTGGAGATTCAGAATCAGACATAGAGAAGATTTAGGAATACATTAACCAATTAGTATCACTTATATGTATAAATAAAACTAAAAGAGCTCTTTCATTAAGTACAAAATTTAAAAATCCAAGTGATAAGAAAACATTGTGCCATGGTTACTTTTCAGCAGTTATTTGTCTCCTTCTTAGTGATAGAATGCAGATGGTGCATCTACAGCCCACAGCATCTTACATTCAGTGCAGCATGGGATAAGCTCAGCACTGTGGGTTTGACCAGAAGGTGATATTTCTAAGCCTCACCACCTCAATATTGAGATTCAACAGGCATAACTCTTCAAAGCATTTGGCACCTCTCCTCCTCAAAAGGCAGAAACTAGCAGCATTAGGGCCTCATGGCAAACTTGATCATTGAAATCAGGTTTGGTAATCCCCAAAACACTTCTGAGGAAACTAATATTTCCTGCAGCACAGATTCTAGGTACTTGCACCTCCAAATTTCATTCCACAGTAGGTCCAAATGAGATGGGAGTGAGGCAGGATATGCAAATATTAAGGTATAGATTTTAGGTTCAGACTCCCTTGGTTTCAAATCTAAGCTACCTATTTATCAGAAATGTGATCTTGGAAGGATTATTTAAAACTTCAATGTCTCTGTTTCCCCATCCATAAATAATAATATCACTAATCTTATATGATTTGAAAATTAAAAGAGAAAATTCATGTTAAATACCAACTATATCATAAGCCTTCAACAACTGTTCCCTATTTTATTATGGAGGAGGGGATAAACTTCAAATTATAGGTTTACTGCTGAGACTTTAAGCCAATCCTCCAATAAAATATGATCAATCATCTCTTCTCATCAATGACAGATATTTATCGAGTACTTGTTCTGTGGGAAGCACCCTCTGGGAGTTTATTATCTATTAGCAGGATGAGATACAGACAGCAGAAAAATAACTACAGCACAAGAAAGTAAATTATAAGCAGTAGGGGAAATAGTATTTTAAATTTCTAGAAGAGAGGGTATTTCTTTTGTCAAGGATGGGCTGGAAGATCTCACAGAGAAAATAGGATTTGGAAATTCAGACTAGATGCTATTCTAAAAAGCAAATGAGGAGTCACTGGAGTTTTGTGAAAATTAAGTGGCATACTCAAGGTCACATTTTAGTGAACATTCTTCATAGGTAAACAGGAATAAAGATCAGCTCCTCTTTGAAAGAGAGCTAGGGGGAGAGGTGCCATTTTCCTGAGCAGTTGTCAAGTGTAGTTAGCAATAGGTCAGCACAGAAGGGAAGCAAAATCTTCAACAAATAAGATTTAAAAGTCTTTAGAGGGGTACATGGGGTGAGAGGAAATGGGCTATTCAGAATAAGACTAACAAACTCAGGTTGCAACAAAAAAAAGAGAGAGAGATTTAGGCTACAGTTATTGGTTGAGAATTGAGGGTTGAACAGATTAATCCAGGCTGGGGAAGGATTTGCTAAATGTGAAATACTCTGACTATTCCAAGTTAAGCCAATGACTCTATGGCAAGCACAGGAGTAATTAATTTGTGACTCATGCTAAAGGGAGAAACTGAAAAGCTAAATTTAAAAACTATCTCAATAACAATGAGATTCAAAAGAGCCACCATGGCCATTGCTCCCTGTTTAACAAAGACCCTGAAAACGGAATCTCATAATACAGGATGCATTGGTCACAGAGTATGAGAGAAACAATTCCAGAAACATGCCTTGATTTTTACTGCTACTATCATAAAACTGTTAAAGGATTATTAATATTGATGTTTGTTCAGGGATTTCACATCACCATTGCATACAAGCAGCTTAAAATCTGCCTTCTGTAAACCCCACCAAGCTGTTTACATAACCCTAACTGCATGGCAAGAATTCAACTGGTAATTGTGATTTCAGATGTGCTTTGTATTAGTCGCTCTACCAGTGTCTAATCACAACAGTTCATGGGAAACAATAAAAGACAGGAAAGTGTTCTCAGCCAACAGTTTCCTTAGACAATCTACTTGGGCATTCAATTTCACAGATCAAATAGGTTATTACAAACACACACACAAGGGTTTTATTGAGCTTATTAAACAAGTAAAATTATACAGCTGAGAGTTCCAAAATGCATTTATTTAAACACTTTGTTGGAGATAGAAAAATTAGGTCAGACACAGATGAAAATTATTTAGGTTTACTTTTAAACCTTCTGAAAATCACTATTGACTCTCTCAGTTACCCCTTCTCCATATTTCTCACTCAGGACACATCTATTGTCATTTTCCTCATACTAATGTTTCTACATTTGTGGTCAGCATTTCTCCCGACAGGAGCACAAGAGAAATAGCATTTCTGGGGAAAGGGGCTAAAAACTAACCAGAAAGATTTAATTTGGGCAACTCCTACTTGAACCTGAAGCCAGCTACATGAACTACGGCAGCACAGCCATCAGGGGCAGAGTGTTGCCTTTGATCCACCCCCTGGAAGTTGGGCTTCCAGGGAGTGGATCAAATGAAAGAAGGTTTCACAGTCTATGGGTAAAATCCCAAGGTCTTAGAAAACAGGTGTTGGGGTAATCCTACACATTTACCCCAGCAAAGTAAGAACAGAGACTTGAGAATGACTGACCTCCATCAGAAACAGAGGGCATCACAGCCTCAAGGTCACACGAAACAAGGAGGCCTTTGTAGAAATCAAGATCATGTTATGGCAAAAATGATTCAGACAGCCTTGGAGTTCGCGAAGTGGGGTTATTCACGCATGCGGACCCAAAGGAGATAAAATCCAAATTCTGGGCCCCGAGCTCAGGTGGAGGGGTTGCTTATATTCCTGCTGCAAGGGCGGAAGGAGGGGGAGGGAGGAGTGCAGTTGCTGGCAGGAAGCCATTTTACAGAAGCATAATGCGGGAGTTAACGTGCGGCCTTGAGACAACTACTATCTGAGAATGGCCACTGCACAGTTTGTCCTGTCACAATCAGAGGACCACCTTTAAGGATTAATACTCACTGCCTTCAGGGGCTACACAGTTCACATACACATTTCATCTGAAATGGCACCAAAATGGTTCTCAGTCTTTTGTTGGACATTGGAATTAATGGAGAAATTTAAATAGTAGTGATGCCTGAATTCCACCCCAAAAGATTCGTATATTGTTGGTCTGAAATGCAGCCTGGACATCCAGATATTTAAAAGTGCCTCAGGTGTTCTGACTGGCAGCCAAGAGTAAGAGCCAAGAGCCTACGGTAATATAATAGGGAATGATGGTCATGCAGCTACCTGAGGGTTACAAGTCATGCTTAAAAGCACTCAAATGTTCATGGATTAGAAGAATTAACATTGTTTAAAATGTCATTACCTAAAGCAATTTATAGATTCAATGCAATCCCTATCAAAACTCCAATGGTATTTTTCACAAAAATAGAGGAAAAAAATTCTGCAAATTTGTGTGGGAAGAAGAGACTCTGATTTCCAAAGCAACACTGAGACAAAAGAGCAAAGCCAAAGGTGTCACACTCCCTGATTCAAACTATACTACAAGACTACAATAATTAAAACAGAATGGAATTGGCAGGAAAATAGACACACAAACCAATGGAACAGAATTAAGAGCTCAGAAATAAACCCACATGTATATGGACAACTAATGCATTACACAGGACCCACAAAAATATAATGGAGAAAGGAAGGTCTCTTCAGTAAATGGTGTTGGGAATACTGGACAGTCATATGCAAAGAAATGAAACTAGACTATCTTACACCATAAATTAACTCAAAATGGGTTAAAGACTTGAATGTAAAACCTGAAACAATAAAATACATAAAAGGAAACATAGGCACTAAACTTCTGGACACTGGTCTTAGTGAGGTTTTTGTGAATTTGACTCCAAATGCAAGGGAAACAAAAACAAAAATAAACAAATAGGACTACATCAAACTAAAAAGCTTCTGCACAACAAAGGAAAGCCATTAATAAAACAAAAAGGCAGTCAACAAAATATTTACAAATGATACATCTAATAAAGAGTTAATATCAAAAATATATAAATAACTCAAATAATTCAACAATAACAAAAAATAAAACAACCTGATTTAAAATATGGGCAGAAGATCTGAACAGCAATTTATCCACGAAAGACATCAGGTGGCTAAGGGGCACATGGAAAGATGTACAAAGTGATAATTATTAGGGAAATGAAAATAAAAATGACAATGAGCTATTACCTCATAGTTACTAGAATGGCTATTATCAAAAGGACAAGAAATAAGTGTTGTTGAGGATGTGGAAAAAATGGAACCCTTGTGCACTGTTGATTGGATTGTAAATTGGTGCAGCCACTATGGGAAACAGCACTGTTTAATTAGAAATAGTTCTAATTAAAAATAGAACTATCATATAATCCAGCAATTTCTCTTCTGTGTATTTATTCAAAGAATATGAAAACATTAATTCACGAAGATATATGTAACCCTATGTTTACTGCAACATTATGTATAATATCCAAGTTATGGAAACAACCACAACCTAAGTGTCCATCAGTGGATGAATATATAAAAAAGACATGTTATATCTACCCAATGGAATACTAGCTGGCCATAAGAAAAGATGAAGTCTTGTTATTTATCTCAACATTAATGAATCTTGAGGGTATTATGCTAAGTAAAATAAGTCAGATGGAAAAGGACAAAAACCATATGATCTCACTGATGTGAAATATAAAACAAAAATAAAACAAACGAACAGACCAAACAAAAACAAACTCCTAGATACAGACAACTGATGGGTAGTTACTAGAGGAGAAGAAAGTTGGGAGCAGGGGCAAAAATTGGTAAAGGCAGTCAAATATATGGTGACAAATGGAAACCAGGCATTTGGTTGTGAGCATGCTGTACTGTATACAGATATCAGATTATAATGTTGTACATCTGAAACTTATATAAGGTTATAAACTGGTGTTTTCCCAATAAAAATAAAATATATAGAAAAATAAAAGTATTCACATTATTTTGTTTTTTAAGCACTGTGCAGGCCAAACAAACACCTCTAATCCAGAGCCCAGAGTTTGCAAAGGGACTGAGAAAGACCCAACGCAAACTAATTCTTCTCTAGCAAATGGTGCTCATGAAATAAAACCATGCTTTCAAACAAATTAAGTGGGTGATGATGGCAACTATGAATTACTGATTTTTGAGCACCAACTTTGTGCCATGCAGGATTTCCTTTACCCTTTAACACTTAAACTATCACTACAAAATCAATTTCTAGAACATAGGAAGCACTCAATAAATAATTGTGAAAAATTTTGTTCCATTTTACAGACAAGGAAACAAAGTCTCAAAGAGGTTAAATAATTTATCCAAAGTAACATCGTTAGAAGTGAAGGATCCAATATTTCAACTCAAGTTTCTCTGAATCCTTCCACATGGCTACGCTACCTTAATCTTTGAGAAGTCCAAATTATCCAAAATTTTAAATAAGAATGTAGTAGTAGAGATCTGGTACAGGATTTGTCCTAGATACAAGTTGTATTTGATATACATAGCAGCACTGGATTTCACTTTTCAGTAAAAACAACTTGTTTGCTAATTTGAAAAGCACAGTGGGTTTTATGCCTAAATGGCTGAGTCATTGTAATGGCTGTAATGGCTGAGTCATGGCTGAGCAATGTAAAAATAATAATATACACATAATAGTCAAACAAATTCCAAGAATTAGCCAACTCAAAATAAATAATTTGAACATTTGCTATATAAGATAGCATAGAATATTTAAAATACCAACAAACTCCTAGTAACATCAGTAACTCAATGAAAGAGATACAGTTTCAGACTAGCCAAAATGGGGAGAGAGAAAACAGAGAACAATGAATGTAGAGTTTCAGCTCCCAAGTCATATACCAAAATTGGAAAGGAAAAGAATAACAGACATGGACAATAGCTGAATATAAATAAGTAGCCTTGAAATCCAGGCTAATGAGTTTGAGCATTACTCAGCACATACTGTTTTCACTGTATAAAATTCTCTCCTCTTGTTACTATCTGGAAAAATGTCTTTTCGGTTAGATCTTAAAATGTCTATTCAATTCTTCTGCCCATTTTTAAATCATATTGTTTATTTTTTTGTTACTGAGTTGTATGAATTCTTTATTTTGGATATTAACTCCTTATCAAATAAATATTTTCAAATATTTTCTTCCATCCCATAGATTGTCTTCTCACTTTGTTGATTACTTTGTCATGAAGAAGCTATTTAGTTTGATATAGTCCCAACTTAGTGATTTTTGCTTTTGTTGCTTGACTTTAAGTGTCACATTAAAATTGTTGCCAAGACCAATGTGAGGCTTTTTCTCTGTTTTCTTCTAGGAGTCTTAAGGATTTAGATTTTATGCTTAATTCATTTCAAGTTAATTTTTGTGAGTATTGTCAGATAGGGGTCCAATTTATTTTTCTACATGCAGAAAAATATCCAGTTTTTCCAGCATCATTTACTGATGAGACTACACTTTCCCCAAGTAATGTCAGCTCTCTTGTCAAATATTAGTTGACTGCACATATGGGGGGTTATGGGTTTACGTGTCAATTATCATGCCAGTACCATACTGTTTTAATTACTATAGGTTTGTGGTATAGTTTGAAATCACAAAGTTTTGTTTTGGAGAAAGGAAGCACTGACAAAGGCCCTCTTTGTTTTATTTTGTTTTGTTTGGGGTTGGGGGATGGGTTTGTCTTGCTGCTCCAACAGACTATTGCAATCTTTCTTCAGGAAATCTGGACTTCTAACAAGGAGTTTCTTTCATCCATCTGCAGGTGTCTGCTCAAGTCAGCACTCTCTATGTGCTCCCAATTTCACTGGGAGGGACTGGAGCCAGTTCAAAGGCAACTACTGCTTCTACAACTCATACCAGGTCTATCTACCTATTACCTGATACACAGGTGCATGAGATTCCTCCCTGGCCCCTTGGTAAATGGTGCTGGATCCCACAATTCCCCCAGAGGAATTCTTGTCCTTGCAGAGATGTCCAATTTTAATTGTTATATAGGGAGGAGACAAAAAGGAGGAATGTCTTAGACTGCCATGAGGCTAACAGTACATCTTAAAAGCACAACTTTCCTACAGCCATCTGAAATGATATTATAGTTAATATTTACAGGTCCATAATACTGTAGGTTCCCCAAAGCCAAAAGTAAACATTTACTGATCTATAAACAGATTTTGCTTTTTAAAAATATTTCTTATGGAAACACCACTTCTAATGTTTCAGATAAATTCAGTAGCTTAGTTCTATGCAATAAATGTATACTAATGACACAAGAGGACTCTTAATACTTTGGAAGATACATTAACTCTGAGGTGAGATTACAAATTTAGACTTTATCACCTGGAAAAGTGTTCATGTCAATCACCTCACCCCACTCCAGCCCACCCACTCCCTAAGAAAAACCTTGTAAAATGGAAGATCTGTATGCGAGAATTTACTTTGCCTTGAAGAGCAACATTTTTAAACTAAGAGCCAGGGAAAGGCTCACAGACAAAATACTTCACCTGCGAAATATCTCTTGCTTACTTTGAGTGACTATCCTCAACTCAGGAGTGTGTCATAATCACTCATTCTTATTGATGTAATGGTAAATTAATCTTTTCACTGTATGGGGGAAAAATGAATATACCTGAATATACCTTTAAAGTTATGTTCTAAAAATCAATTTTTCTTGATGAAAAATGGTAAATCATTCTTTAATAATTTATCATATCCAATGTGAGATTTTACTTAAGGTAGAAGAAATTTTTTAAAGCTATCTTGATAAAAATAAGTGAAACAATGTACAATGAAGCTTGGGCTATGTCCCATTATAGATTTTCTTTCTTTTATATAGAGACTACTAAGGGTTTACCATTTAGATGGATAGACAGATAACTGGGAGCGGGTGTGCAAGGAAAGAAAAGAAATTAGAAGGATACAGATATTATTGAAATAACAGGTAACTGATATTAATTTAGATGCCGAGAATAACTTGATGAAATCTTTTCTTCAATAAGCCAATCTCTAACTACAAATAAATTTTAAAGATTTATAATCCCTAGGCTAGACTTTCTTGACAAAATGATAGTGTTTTCCTCACCAATTCCTAAGTATTGTGGCCAAACAACAAAAGCAAAACAAAAACCAGGAGCTCTTGAGAAAATGTCTAGGTTCAAATCTTGGCTATTATGACCTCCTGTTCATTTCTTCACTTTCTTTTCTTTAGTTTCTTTATATGCAAACTGATAATAGTAATGGTCCCTGCTCAGAAAGTACTAAAATATTTAACACAGTAAGTACTTTATCAATGATGGTTATGCATATTACATTTATTTACATACTAAAGAAACCACTAAATAAAACTGATGATTTCTAGAATGTGTTACAGAGCTAATGGAAATAATTGCTATGTATTAGGTCTTACTAAGTTTAGACATGATCCTAACAGCTTTAAATGTATTAGTTCATAAAATCCCTATGACAGTCCTAAAATGTAGGTACCATTAATTTTCCCATTGTTATAGAAAAGGAACTGACACTTTACAAAGGCAATAGAACCCCAGCAGAACTGGGAGTCAAGAATAAAACAGATTTAAACACTTTGCAAACATATGCACTTTATTCCTTAGGAAGTATAGATGAGAAAATCTGAATTTTTTTCCTACTTTTGTCTTCTTGGTTATCCTAATCTTTTCTTAAAGGTAAACTCATGTTTTCATACTACTAGTTGTGTCATATATTAAGCAGCTTTTGTCCACCTAAAATAATCATTCCAATGTATGAATTAATAAGAGATGGTATTTCAGTGATTGATCATGATCATGTACTTTTTCAATGCTAAAAATGTTTTTAATTTTTCAGATTAATGGAATGTCAGTTCACTTATTCTTGAAAATATCAATTTATTCAGTTATATCCATCGATTTTAAAAAATTTAAAACAAATTTTACTTAATTTGTTATAGAATGTAATTAGAGTTTAAATGGGCATAGAGATTAAACAAGGGATTATTAAAACATGAGTTATAACTTGTAACTGGAGTCAAATGCAAGCCATTCTTTATACAGCTGTTTTTCATTATTTAAGTTCATCAGAAGCATACCCTTACTCTTCCTCCAAAATATATTCATTCCAATTCTAAAACATTAGGCCTAGTTTAAAAATTTGAAATGGCATTCAGTTTACAGGATATTACTTTGCAAAGTTCAAGCTTTTTGCCTCATGTTTATCTTTGTAAAACTATTTACTGAGCATTTATTAGGTGCCAGACACTGCTGTCTATAACTCACTTATTAAACACAACAAATCTATTTAATTCATGTTACAGTTGGAGAAACTGAGGCTTTAAGTATAGGTAATATGCCAAAGGCCACCCAGCTATATTCATCAAAAGGCTTAATGGCTGTGTTTCCCCATGAGCTACATTAACCCAATCAAGTTCTCAACTTCAGTGTTCATCCATCCACCTGGAAATCATCCAGACATGTAAAAACAGTACCATCTCCCTGCAAATATGGAGAAATTTTATGAAGGATTAGAAACATGCCAATGGTTTGCATCATGTTCTAGACTAGTGGTTCATAAACTTTAATGTGAATGAAAATTATATGCACATTCTACTTATTAGGTAGATTCCTAGGTGCTACCACTACCATCCAAAGATTTTTATCCAGGTTTGGGTAAAGCCAGAGAATCTGAATTTGAAACAAGTACTTCAGGTGAGTCTGATACAACTAACTTTCAGATCCAACCTTTCTAGGTTCCCCCCCAAAAAAATGTCAGTTACAGAGTCAGAAGCCCAGAGAATTCACATTTTTCATACCTTCTTTCTTCCAAACACATGATAATAATTAATAAAATTTAATGACTTTAAAATAGCCAAGCTCCAAAATAATATAAATATCTCTGTAGAAAAGGAATTGAATTTCTGTGCAGCAAAGCAGTTCACTGGCCCACTGGCTCCCAGTCCACAGCAGGCATTAGTGACTGGGAGCAGCACTGCTATGAGGAACAGAATCAGTGCTATCCAATAAAACAGAATCAGCTGCAGGTCATTAATAGGAGCACAGACCAGCAGCATGATATAAAAAAGGGAAAATATACTAAGGCTATATAATAATCATAAACTTACATGTACTTAATAGCCCAGCTTCAAAATATCCAAAACAAAAGATCTGGCAGAATTATATGTAGAAATTGAAATATTCACAATTATAATGGGAGATTTTAACATATCTCTATCAGAAACCAATGGAACAAATAGGGGGAAAAAAAGTATAAGTCTAAAGATTTGACCATAAAATTAACATTTTATATGGTAGATATAAAACTATGGACAATAAATAGAAGCTATACATTCTTTTCACTGATGGAAAATGCATAACATTAACCATGTAATAATCCACAGTGGCAGGCTTGACAAAACTTCAATCATCAGTATGCTTAATTTGTTTTTAAAAATTTTTTTAAAGATTTTATTTATTTATTTTTTTAGAGAGGGAAGGGGGGTGGAGAGAGAGTGAGAGAGAGAAACATCAATGTGCGGTTGCTGGGGGACATGGCCTGCAACCTAGGCATGTGCCCTGACTGGGAATCGAACCTGCAATGCCTGGTTCGCAGCCCGTGCTCAATCCACTGAGCCACACCCGCCAGGGCTATTTTTAAAATTTTTAAATTATTATTCTATTACAGTTGCCCTTCTCCACCCAGCCCACCACCCAGTTCTGCAGTCAATCCCCACACAATGCTTATCTTATTCTGACAATATCTAATTTAATATTAGAAAGGAAAAACATGATAATGAAAGCATATGTTTCTAAAACTTAAAAGGCAGTAATATACAATGCATTAAAGACAAAATGTCAATAAAACTATAAAATATTTAGAAGTGAATAATAATAAAATTGCTGCATATAAGTAATGATATATGGGTAAAGAAATAGCTAGAATAATTATATAACTTTAAATGCATGCTTCTGGCCAAGAGGGAGGCATAGGTAGACAAACTTCACTTCCTCATACAATCAGAAGAATACCAACCAATTTAAAAACAAAAAACAACCAGAACTGCCAGTAAGTCAAACTGTATGGAAGTCCAACAACAAAGGAATTAAGGAACAAACATCCATCCTGACTGGTAGAAGGGGCAGAACCAGGCAGCCAGAGTGGAGAGAAAATGTGGCAAGGTGGTGGCTGGCAGACCAGGTAGTCTCACATTCACGTGCAGATAAGCTGGGAGTAAAATCCGGGAAGCAAGACAAACTGCTCAATCCAGGGGTCCAGCATGGGGAAATAAAGCCTCCAAACCTCTGGCTGTAAAAACCTGTGGCAGTTGCTACAGCAGGAGAAACTCCCAGTCTTGCAGGAGAGTCCACTGGAGGAGTCCATAGGGTCCTTCAATGTACACAAACCACCCACTCAGGAATCAGCACTAGAAGGGTGCAATTCACCTGTGGGTAGCAGGGAAGTGACTGACAACAGAGCAAGAGTCAGCAAACAGCATTGTTTCTTCTCTGATCCCTCCCCTAAATACAGTGCCACAATGAAGCAAGGTGAGTTGCCCCACCATGGCAAATAACTAAGGCCCCACCACTTACAACATAACAGGTGCATTGAGAAAAAGAAATATGTCCCAAATGAAAGAACAGCTTAAAACTCCAGAAAAAGAATGAAGCAATGAGGAGATAGCTGACCTATCAAAAGCAGAGTTCAAAACACTGGTAATCAAAATGCTCAGAGAAATGACTGAATACAGCCACAAAATAGAGGAAGAAGTGAAGGCTATGAAAGGTGAAATAAAGGGAAGTGTTCATGGAATCAACAGTGATGGGTGGGAAAGCAGGACTCAAATCAATACATTGGAGCAGAAGGAAAAAATAAACATTCAACCAGAACAGAATGAAGAAAGAAGAATCAAAAAAAAAAATGGGGAGAGGCTAAGGAACCTTCAGGACAACTTTAAACATTCCAGCATCCAAATCATAGGGGTACCAGAAGAAGAGGAAGAGCAAGAAATTAAAAACTTGTTTGAAAAAATAATGGAGAACTTCCCTAATCTGTCCAAGGAAACAGACTTCCAGGAACTTCAGGAAGCTCAGAGTCTCAAAGAAGTTGGACCCAAAGAAGGACACACCAAGGCACAACATAATTACATTAGCCAAGATTAAAAATAAGGAGAGAATGTTAAAGGCAGCAAGAGAAAAGGAGACAGTTACCTACAAAGGAGTTCCCATAAGACTATCAGCTGATTTCTCAAAAGAAACCTTACAAGAAAGAAGTGGCTGGAAAGAAGTATTCAAAGTCATAAAAAGCAAGGACCTTTATCCAAAATTACTCTATCCAGGAAAGCTTTCATTTAGAATGGAAGGGCAGATAAAGTGGTTCCCAGATAAGGTCAAGTTAAGGGAGTTCATCATCACCAACAACTGTCATCAACAACTGAAGCCAGCTTCCACAACATCAGCTATCAACAACTGGACTGAAAGAACAAAAACAAAACAAAGCAAACAACTAGAACAAGAACAGAATCATGGAAATGGAATCCACATGGGGGATTATCGGCAGGGAGGGGGCAGGGTGAGGATGGAGGAAAACATATAGGGAATAAGAAGCATAATCGGTAGCTACAAAATAGACAGGGGGAGGTTAAGAATAGTATAGAAAATGGAAAGGCCAAAGAATTTATATGTATGACTCATAGACATGAACTAAGGTGGGGGGGGGGGAATGCTGGAGGGTAGTGGGGCACAGAGCAGAGCAGGATACACGGCAGAATAAAGGGGACAACTATAAAAGCATACTTAATAAAATAAACTTAAAATGCATTTATATAAAAAAAATAAAAATAAGTCATTTTAAAATATATATATTTTATTGAATATGTTATTACAGTTGCCCCATTTCCCCCTGCCTTTATTCCCCTCTGCCCTGCACATCCCTCCCACCCACATTCCCCCCTTTAATTCATGTCCATAGGTCATACATATAAGTTCTTTGGCTTCTACATTTCCTATATTATTTTTAACCTCCCCCTGCCTATTTTCTACCTACCATTTATGCTACTTATTCTCTGTTCCTTTTCCCTTTCTCTCCCTCTCCCATTCCCCTGCTGATAACCCTCCATGTGATCTCCATTTCTGTGATTCTATTCCTATTCTAGTTCTTTGCTTAGTTTTTTTTAAGGTTCAGTTGTTGATAGCTGTGAGTTTGCTGTCATTTTACTGTTCATATTTTTTATTTTCTCTTTCTTAGATAAATCCTTTAACATTTCATATAATAAGGGCTTGGTTCTTGAGTAAGTTCTTCATTATGTTTTCAAATAAGTTTTTCATTTCTTGCTCTTCCTCTTCTCCTTCCAACACCCCTATGATTCAGATGTCGGAACGTTTGAAGTTCTCCCAGATGTTCCTTAACCTCTCCTTAGTATTTATTTATTTATTTATTTATTTATTTATTTATTTATTTTGGATTCTTCTTTCTTCATTCTGTTCTGGTTGAATGTTTATTTGTTCCTTCTACTCCAATCCATTGATTTGAGTCCCAGTTTCCTTCCCATCACTGTTGATGCCTTGTACATTTTCCTTTATTTCACTTTTCATAGCCTTCACTTTTTCCTCTATTTTGCAACCATATTCAGCCAGTTCTGTGACTATCCTGATTACCAGTGTTTTGAATTGTGCATCTGTTAGGTTGGCTATCTCTTCATTGCTCAGTTGTATTTTTTCTGGAACTTTGATTTGTTGTTTCTTTTGGGCCATTTTTTTTTGTCTCATTATGCCTGTTACATAGTAAGGGGTGGAGCCTTAGGTGTTCAACTGGGTGGGATAACCCATGTCGCTACATTGTGTCGCTGTATGTCAGAGGAGTCTGAGAGGGAACAGTTCCACTTCCCAGTTTTCAGTCACTTTCCCCACTACCCACAAGCAAATTGGGCCCTTCTGGTGCTGATTCCTGTGTGGGTGGGTTTCTGTGTGTTCCAGGACCCTATGGGTCTCTCCAGTGAACTCTCCTGTGAGACTGCGAGTTTCTCCCACAGCCTCAACCCCCACAGATGTTTTCAGTCAGAGGCTTTAAGGCTTTATTTCCCTATTCTGGAACCCTGAGTTTCGAGGTCAATCTTCCTTCCCAGTTGTTCATCCCAGTTTATGTGCATGTGAATGTGGGAATGCCCACTTCAACAGCTGCCACCTTGCCCACACTGATCCTTCAGCCACCACCTTGCTGCAAGTCCTCTCCACCCAGCTGCCATCTGCCCCCTCCTACCAGTGTGGATGAATATTTCTTCTGTAACTCCTTGGTTGTTGAGCTTTCATACAGTTCAATTTTCTGTCAGTCCTGGTTGTTTTTTATTTTTAAAGTTGTCATCATCCTTCTTTTGGTTGTGCGAGGAGGCACAGTATGTCTACCTACACCTCCATCTTGGCCAGAAGTAATGAGTAAAGTTTTTAATTTAATGAGCCATAAAGAGAATAACAGAACCCAAAACAGAACTAAACCCAAAAATAAAATATTAAAAAGGAATAATGAAGATTAATGAAACAGGAAGACAACAGCAGAGATAAACAAATTAAAAGCTGATATTTTGAAAAAAAAAGATTCCAAAAAAAATATACTTTGAAAGAAAGCAAAGAAGGGAAGAAAGGAGAAAAAGAGAGAGAAAGTACAAGTAAAAAGCACTAAGAATGAGCCTTGGCCAGTGTGGCCCAGTTGGTTGGAGCATCATCCCATAAACTTGAAAGGTTGTGGGTTCAATTCTTAGTCACATGTCCAGGTTGCTAGTTTGGTCCCCAGTCAGGGCTCACACTAGAAGCAACTGATGGATGTTTCTCTCAATCTCTTCCCCTCTTTCTAGAATCAATGAACATGTCCTCAGGTGAAGATAAATACATACATATATGATGAAAAATAGGATATAATTAAAAATAAAGTGTGGATTTGAAAATCACAAGTGAAATCTATACATGAATTCATGCCAATAAATTTGAAAATGTGTATATAATAAATCTTTTTCTAGAAATTTACTCAAGAGAGATTAGGAAACCTAATATATCGATAACTATTAAGGAAGCTGAGTGGACAATCAAAACACTTATAAATGGTAAGATAGATGATTGTATAAGTTTCCCAAACCTTAAAAAAATAATGTTTTTATTATGTAAACTGGTTAAGATAATAGAATAAAAGGGAAGAATAACTCAGCACATTTTATGAGAGGAGCATATTCTACCCAAATCAGAATAGCAAAGTAGAAGAAAAAGAAAATTTTTGGCCCTTTTGACTTATGAATATAGAAAACGTATTCACTAAATACTAGCAAATTGAACTTAGAAGGTCATTTTTTAAATACAAGGAAACAGAGTTTTGAAAGATGATTTGGCATCACCCATAGTTTGTGAGGGAAAATAGTAACATTTCAAAGGATGAAGAAAATCATTTACTAAGATTTATCATTTATTTATGAAACTATTCTTAGCAAACAAGAGGAAATTTTCATTAACCAAACTTATAGCAAATATAATGCTAATGTTTTAGCAAATTTTAGGAACATTCTCATTGAAGACAGTACAAAGACAAAAATATTCTCTATCACTTCTTGTCAATAAAAATGAGAAAATAGAATTATAAAGTAAAAAACAAACCTGATTCTATTTGAAGATAAAATTGTTATAATATACATAGAAAATCAAAAGAAACTATTAGGATAGTATTAGAAGTACAAATATAGACAAGTAGAGTTTTTTAACACAAGATCAAATTATCAAAACCATTAACATCCCCATATGCCATTAAAAAAATATCATGTTTACTACAGCAACAAATATAAAAGGTATCTACTATGAATGTAACAAAAGTTGTGGAAGATTGTTGTAAGAAAAATATAAAACTATATGTATTCCAGCACACACAAAAAAAGATGAAAATAAAAGCATACACTAATTATGTTGATGGGAAGACTCAATATTATTAAAATGTCTATTCACTCTAAATTAATCTAGAAACTTAACAAACTATCATTGACCTATAAGACCTATTAAAAGTAAAATAAATACAGTTATATAGTATTGCTACAGGAATAGACATAGAGATAATACAAACATCTCAGAAACAGACACATATGTATGTACAAAATAAATGACAGATGTGGTAACCCAAGTTAGTGGAAAACAAACTACTTATTAAATGGAGATAGAAAAAACAATGTTCTCTTGATGGGAAAAAATTAAAATTAAAAGTATGTGCCAGGAAAGAAATAATACTAGTTTGCAGAAATTATAAAAATAATTCTCAGGAGGTTAAAGATCTAAATATGGAGAAATAGTATCTTTTAAAGACTATATATAAATAAATATCTTTAGAGCTTCAAGATAGAGATGTATTTTTAAACACACTAAAAAATAGATAATAAAACAACTTTTTAATTTTAAATTATGTTTAAAATTTGAAATTATAAAGTGTGTACCTATCAAATATTTGATTACCAAAAATATCAGTATGTTATTTTTAATAGCTAAATAAAATTAGAAGATAAGAAATAGGATGGAGTCAATGAATTTTAGGATATGTTTTTCTATTTCTGACAAAATTGTCATTGGAATTTTGATAGAGGTTGCATTGAATCTGTAGATTTCTTTGGGTAGTATGGACAGTTTAACAATATTAATTCTTCCAATCTAATAATATGAGTTATTTTTTCATTTATTTGTCTTCAATTTTGTTTATCACTATCTTACAGTTTGCAGTGAACACGTCTTTCACCTCCTTGATTAAATGTATCCCTTCATATTTTATTCATTTTGATTCTATTGCAAATAGAATCATTTTCTTAATTTCTCTTTCAGATAGTTCATTGTACTATATAGAAGTGAAACTTATTTATGTATGTTGATTTTTTTATCCTGCAACTTGACTCACATGACTCCACTCTAAGAAGACAAGCAACCCAATTTTAAAAAATGGGCAAAAGACTTGAACAGACATTTCTCCAAGGAGGACATACAGAGGGTCCAGAGACATATGAAAAGATGCTCAGTATCGCTAGCCATCAGTGAGATGCAAATTAAAACCACAATGAGATACTACTTCACACCAGTCAGAATGGCCAGCATAAACAAATCAACAAACAACAAACGCTGGAAAGGTTGTGGAGAAAAGGGAACGCTAGTGCACTATTGGTGGGATTGGTTTTCCATAGTGCAACCACTATGGAAAACAGTATGGAATTTCCTCAGAAAACTAAAAATAGAATTGCCTTTTGACCCAGCAATTCCACTGCTAGGATTATATTCTAAGAACCCTTAAACACCAATCAATAAGGACCTATGCACCCCAATGTTCATAGCAGCACAATTTACAATAGCTAAGTGCTGGAAGCAACCTAAGCCCATCAATAAATGAATGGGTCGAAAAGCTATGGTACATTTACACAATGGAATTCTATGCAGCAGAAAGAAAGAAGGAGCTCCTATCCTGAAACTTTTCAGAATTCATTTAGTAATTCTAACAGTTTTTTTGTGGAGTCTTTAGAATTTCTTACGTATGAGGTCATGTCATCTGTAAACAGAGATAATTTTAATTCTTTCTTTCTGATTTAGGTGCCTTTTATTTCTTTGTCTTACCCAGTCGCTGTGACTAGGATTTCCACTACCATGTTTAATAGAAGTAGTGGGAGTGGATATTTTTGTCTAACTCTTAATTTTGGAGAAAATACTTTTTAAATAGCCAAAATAATCTTTACAAAAAGAACAAAGACAGGCCTCATGCCCCCCAATATCAAACTACATTATAAAGCTATAGTAATCAAAGCAGTATGGTAGTGGCATAAAAATAGGCACATAGACTGGTGAAACAGAATAGAGGGCCCCAAAATAAACTCATGCATATAAGGTCAACTAATCTTTGACAAGAGCAACAAAAACATGCAATGAGGAAAATACAGTCTCTTCAATAAATGGTGTTGTGAAAACTAGATATGCACATGGAAAAGAATAAAATTCAATCCCTATTTAATACCATTCACAAAAATAAACTCAAAATACATTAAAGATTTAAGTGTAAAATCTGAAATTGTAAAACTCCTAGAGGAGAACATAGAGAAAAAGATTTTTGACATTGGTCTTGGTGACAGTTTTCTGGATAAGATATCAATAGCACAGGCAAAAAGGCAAAAATTAACAAGTGGTACTACATCTAACTGAAAAGCTTCTACATAGCAAAGAAAACAATCAATAAATCGAAAGGGTAACATATGGAAAGAAAGAAAATATTTTAAAAGCAAATACCCCATAAGGGGCCAATATCTAAAATATATAAAGAATTCATACAACTCAATAGCAAAAAAGCAAATAATGAAATTTAAAAGTGGGCAGAGGATCTGAATAGACATTTTCCAAAGACAACATACAAATGACCAACTGTTACATGAAAAGGTACTCAACATCACTAACCATCAGGGACATTCAGATCAAAACTCCAATGAGGTATTACCTCACATCTCTCAGTATGTCTATTATCAAAGACAAGAGATAACAAATGCTGATGACATGTGACAATATGGAGAAAAAGGAACCCTTGTACATGGTTGATGGGAATGTAAAGTGGTAGAGACACTCTGAAAGCAGCATGGAGATTCATCAAAAAATTAAAATTAGAACTACCATACAGTCCAGCAATCCTACTTCTGGGATATGCCTGAGAAAATGAAATCAGTATCTCGAAGACATATCATCATCCCATGTTCATTGCAGCATTATTCACAATAGCCAAGATATGGATACAGCCCAAATGCTCTTCAACAAATGAATAAAGAAAATGTAATATATATTATATTACATACATATAATATTACATTGTATTTTATATATATAATAAAGTATCATTCAACCATAAAAAGACAGAAATCCTGCCATTTTTCCCAACAAGGATGTTTAGCACAACCTGAGGGCATTATGCTGAGTGTAATAAGCTAAAGGAGAAAGACAAGTACTGTATGGTATCGCTTACATTGGAATCTAAACAAAAGAGCTGATTTTATAAAAACAGAGAATAAAATGTTGGTTGCCAAGGGCTGAGGGTAAGGAAAAATGGGGAGATATAGATCAAATGGTGCAAATTTATAGCTATACAATAAGTTCTGATGACCTAATGTATAGCACAATGACTATAGTTAATAATATAGTGTTTTTTATCCATAACTTGTAAATTTTGATATGTTATGCTTTCTTTTTTATTCAGCACAAAGAAATTTCTAATTCTACCATTTGATTCTTCTTTGAAACTTCAGTTACTTGAAAATGAGTTATTTAGTTTACAAGTATTACAAGATTTGAAGGATCCTTTTTGCTGTTGATTTCTAATTAAATGCAAAATAGACAAAATTTTCTTTATATGATTTCGGTTTCATCAGATTTATTAAGAATTATTCTATAACCCAGAATATAGTCTGCCTTGGTAACATAGTCTGTCTTTTGTGTGCACTTGAGAAGAATATATAGTTTTTTGCAGTTATGTGGAATATTTTGTAAATCTCTAGGTCACGTTGGTTGATAATACTGTTCAGTTCTATATCCTTTCTATCTACTTACTTATTAATTATTAAGGAAGGTATGTTGTAATCCTGCAGGAGATTACAGATGCAGGAGAACCCATTGCTTTGCCTTTGATGTTGAGCAAAGTGTCACTTCTTGACCAAGGAGGCAATTTCCATTTCCTAAGCCAAGTTGTATGTTACAGAAATATCCCAACTTCAAAAGCAATGGGAAAGTTACGCATCCTTGGTGCTTGTCAGGGCCTTCTGTGCTTCTGTTAGATTAGAACTTTTATTTCCTCCTCTCTCCTCTATTTTTGATTTCATATACTTCCTCTATTTGCTGCCCCAATGGCCCAAGCCACTCCCTACATATCACTTCCACAAGAGAAATAAGCAGAGGTAAATGAACCACTTCTTCCTCAGTTCTCCCTCAGACCTCTGCCCTTCCTTCAACCACAGCAAAAGGCACAGGTCATGATGATGGTTGCTGTCTTTCTGTACCACCCTCCAGACTGGGAGATTCCCAGTGCAGGGACCCTGCCTGTTCCCTCTCTGTCCCCTAAGCAGAGCCTGGTGTAGAATACTTACAAGATTTTACTGCATGGATAGAATAAAATGAAAGCTGGATATGCCAAAAAAAAAATGTTCATTTTGTTTTTGAAGTGAACACATCCTTATGATTTTATTGTCACATAATAAAACAAAAATGAAACTTAGAACTGGATCACTTGGCCCTTTTTCTTCTTATCTCCTCCCAGTTCAAAATGCTTGCATCTTTTAATAGCCAGCATTCTCTTAGATCTGCAGTTAGGCTCAACACATTCAAGCCTCAGCACAATCTTCTTTGTAGTTTTAGCCTTTTTCCGGAAAATCGGCTTAGTCTGCCCACCATAGCCACTCTGCTTCCTGTCATAACGCCGCTTCCCCTGTGCATACAGAGAATCCTTGCCCTTCTTGTACTGTGTTACTTTGTGGGGTTGATGCTTGCCACACTTCTTACAGAAAGTCCGGCGGGTTTTCTGTTTATTGGGAGGACTTGAAAGGGAGTAAGGGGGTAAAAACTGTACTTGAACATTCATTTAAATATAAAAAAAAAGACTGGGAAAATGAAAAAAAAAAGTAAAAAAAAATATATAGTATTGTATAAATGAAATTTGCTGATAATAAATCTTAAGCATCTCATGACATAAAAAAGGAGTTAACTATGTACAGTGGTGGATGTGTTAATTATCTTGACCTTGGTAATCATTCTACAATATATATGTATATCAAATCATCATATTGTATACTTTGAAAACATACAATTATATTTGTCAATTATTTTCTAATAAAATTGGAAAGAAAAATAGAATAATAAATAATTGTGTCATATTTTCTGAAAATGGATTCATAGCTTCAGTATATAAAGAACTTCCACAAATTAATAAGGAAAAAAACATACCATGACAATAAACTGTCAGTTTTCATTAGAATATTAATGGCTACTAAACATAATAGAAGATATCAGAATATACTTGTAACCAGGAAAATCAAACAAAAATAATATACTTTTTTTAGCTCTTTTTTTCTTATATATAAATTTTATTTTCAATTTTATTTTCTTTTTTTTTCCAAATTTAATCTTTTTTTATTGATTATGCTGTTACAGTTATCCCATTTTCCCCCTTCACTCCCCTCCACCCTGCCCAGCCCCTCCCACCCACATTCCCCCCCTTTGGTTCATGTTCATGTGTCATAAGTTCTTTAGCTTCTCCATTTCCCATACTATTATTGCCCTCCTCCTGTCTATTTTCTACCTATTGTCTATGCTACTTATTCTTTATATCTTTTCCCCCTCTCTCCTCCTCCCACTTCCCTGTTGCTAACCCTCCATGTGATCTCCATTTCTGTGGTTCTGTTCCTCTTCTAGTTGTTTGCTTAGTTTGCTTTTGTTTTAGGCATGGTTGTTACTAACTGTGAGTTTGAAGTCTTTTTTTACTGTTCATATTTTTAATCTTCTTTTTCTTCGGTAAGTCCCTTTAACATTTCCTATAATAAGGGCTTGGTGATGATGAACTCCTTTAACTTGGCCTTATCTGAGAAGCACTTTATCTGCCCTTCCATTCTAAATGAAAGCTTTGCTGGATAGAGCAATCTGAGATGCTCAATGAAAGGTCCTTGCCTTTCATGACTTGGAATACTTCTTTCCAGCCCCTTCTTGCCTGCAAGGTCTCTTTCGAGAAATCAGCTGACATTCTGATGGGAACTCCTTTGTAGGTAACTGTCCCCTTATCTCTTGCTGCTTTTAGAATTCTCTCCTTCATTTTTACCTTGGCTAATGTAATTATGATGTACCTTGGCATATTCCTCCTTGGGTCCAACCTCTTTGGGACTCTCTGAGCTTCCTGGACTTATTTCCTTTGCCAGATTGTGGAAGTTCTCCTTTATTATTGGTTCAAATAACTCTTCCACCTGTTGCTCTTCCTCTTTTCCTTCTGGTACCCCTATAATTCAGATGTTGGAATGTTTAAAGATGTCCTGGAGGTCCCTAAGTCTCTCCTCATTTTTTTGAATTCTTGTTTCTTCATTCTTTTCTGTTTGGCTTTTCCTTTCTTCCTTCTGGTCCACTCCATTGATTTGAGTCCATTTTCTTCCCATCACTGCTGGTTCCCTGTGTGTTTTCCTTCATTTCTTTTATTATAGCCTGCATTTGTTCATCTAATTTATGACCAAAGTCAACCAATTCTGTGAGCATTCTGATCACCAGTGCTTTGAACTGTGCATGATAGGTCGGCTATCTCTTGGTCACTTAAAAAAATTGGTTCTGGGGCTTTTAATTCTGTTTGAGCCATCTTTTTTATTTTTTATTTTCCTTTGGTCTGGTTGCAGTTGTTATGCATGGGTGGCAGAGCCTTAGGTGTTTACCAGGGCAGGGCACCCCAGGTGCTGGGTAGTAACGTTGTATTTGGGGGTGGGGTCTGAGAGGGAACAGTGGTGCCTGCTCCTCTTTCTCTAGGACTTGAGTGCCCTTTGCTGCTTCCCACAAGCAAACTGGGCCCTTCTGGTGCTGGCTCCCAGGTGGGTGGGCTTGTGTACTTTCTTAGATTCTGTGAGTTTCCCCGAGGAGCCTCCTGTGAGACGGAGAGAATTTCCCAGTCTCAGCTCCCACAGGTGTTTTCAGTCGGTGCTCTTAGGCTTTGTTTCCCAGCGCTTGGTCCCTGGGTTGCGCAGTCTGTGTTGCTGCCCATTTTTGCTTAGTTTGCACATGAATATGTGGCTGCGGACAGCCAGCTGCCTTGTGTGCCTCACTGGATCTGCTCATTGCCTCCCGCCCCAAGGTCTGCCACCGATTCGTCAGCTGCCCCTGCGCTTCTGGGGTTTGCCAACTCCCATCCGTGCCCTGCATCCCCGAGTCTGCCAGCCACCGCTTTTTCCTGCTGGGACCCCTTGACCCCTCTCTGTAGGCCTCCAACTCCGTCCCTCCTTACTGGTCTGAATGTACGGTAGTCCGACTTCCATTCAGTTCATTTCTCTCTGTTCTGGTTGTTTTTTGTTTCTCAATTTTTGTTGTCCTTAGTTTTGGTTGTGCAAGGAGGCATAGTGCGACTGCCTATGCCTCCATCTTGGCCGGAAGTCAAATAATACACTCTTGTACATCCATCAGATTAGCAAAAAGGATTGGATGATACTATTTGAGGCAATATATAAATAAATGCAAGTTCATGCACTGATATTACAAAAGTAATTTAGGATAACCACTTTGGAGAGAAATGTCTTCATCTATTTAATTTGAATATTAATATACTTTGAAGTTCAGCAATTTTCCTCTTTTTCTTTTATTATAGCAGATTCCCCCTCAAAATATGGACCATTCCCATCAAACAAGCATGTTGTTATTTCTATCTTTAAAAAAATTAAACTTGAATATACTCCTATTTTTTGTTCTCCTTTAACTCTCAACAGAGTTATCTATTATTGATGGCCCCAATGCCTCTTCTATTCTAGAGCTGTGTATTCTAACCTGTTAAAGCAAATAATCTTGTATCTACTCCACTAAAACCATGTATAAAAGCCCAACCAATGGTCAGTTCTCCACTTTCATCTTCTTTGACCTGTCAGCAGCATTTACCAGAGGTGATCACTCTCTTTTTTATGAACCATTGTCTTTATCTGGGCTCTAGACAATATATTCTCATGGTTATCTTCCTTCCCCACCAGCCATTCCTGCTTTGTCTTCTTTGTTGATCCTTCTTCATTTCCTTGATATTTCATGTTGGAGTGTTCCAGGGCTCAGTCCTTGTATCTTTTCTCTTCTTTTTCTATACCCACTCAATCTAGACTCATGATTTTAATTACTAGCAATATATTATCACTCCCAAATGCATATCTCACTTGAGTTTCAGACTGGCATATACAACTGCCTATTTAAATCTCCATTTGGCTCTCTAAAGTCATCTCCAAGTTAACATGCCCAATATTAAGACTAAAACCTTAATCTCCAAAAGTGCCTGACCTTCTCACCATTTTCCTTACATTCCCCAAATTCATCTTCCCCATTTGAATAGTAGTCTTCTCTTTTGTCATAGACTGCATCAAATCCATCATTAAATCTTATTGGCTCAGCCTTAATATGTATTCAAAATTTTACCACTATTCATTCCTCTACTATATCACCCTGATCTAAGCCCTCATCATGTCTTATCTAGATTAGTGAACAGCCTTCTGATTTGTGTCCTTGCTTCTACCTTTGTCTTTCTAGGATCTCATTCAAAGACAGGATGATTTTGTTATTTCTCTGCCCAAAACCCTACAATGACATTCCATCTCAGAAAAAAAGCTTTACCATCACAATGATCTAAAAAGTAGGTTTCCACCTTAACTGTAATTATTTTTTTAAGTATACATGCATACTCTTATTTGGGATATTTCACAATAAAAATAAATCAGGGCCCCTATTCTTTCTCTGATCTCTGTGTTTATCATTCTCTCCTCATTTACTCCTCTCTAATCACATTGGCTTTCTTGCTATCCCTTGATCTTACCAAAAACACCCTCTTCTTAGGACTTTTGTATTTGCTGTTCTCTTTAACTGAAATACTTGTCTCCCAGAGAGCCACATGACTCACTCTCTTACTTCCTCCGGATTTACATTCATATATCACCTTTTCAGTGAATCCTTGCCTGATCAGTTTCTAAAACATCATGACAGACTTCTGGCTAAGACTGAGGCATAAGTAGAGATACTGTGCCTCCTCACACAACCAAAAGAAGGACAACAACAATTTAAAAACAAAGAACAGCCAGAACTGAGAGAAAATTGAACTTCATGGAAGTCTGACAACCAAGGATTTAAAGAAGACACATACACCCAGACCTGTAGGGGGGTGGAGTTGGGGGACCAGGCGGAAAGGACTAGCAGCAAGGCAGCAGCTGATGGACCCAGTGAGGTGGCAGATTGTGGAGCAGGGCACGCAAGGCTGCAGCTGGCCAGCAAGGCAGCAGTGAGCAGATCTGGTGAGGTGGCGGATTGTGGACTGGGTGGTCCCACATTCCAGTCCTGATAAACCAGGAGGAATAGTTGAGGAACCAAACAGACCATGCAGCCCAGGGCTCCAGCATGGGGAAATAAAGCCTCCAACCACTGATTGAAAACACCTGTGGGGGTTGAGGCAGCAGTGGGAGAAACTTTCAGCCTCACAGGAAAATTTGTTGGAGAGACCCACAGGGTCCCAGAATGTACACAAACCCACCCACATGGGAATCAGTACCAAAAGGGCCCCATTTGCTTATGGGAAGCAGGGGAAGTGATTAAAATTTGAAAGAGAGCAGAGCAAGCACCACTGCTCCCTCTCCAACCCCTTCCCCATGTACATTGTCACAACACAGTGATGGGGGTTGCCCAACCCTCTTCAATGCCTAAGGCCCCTCCTCTTATATGTAACAGGTGCATCAAGACAAAAAAAATGGTCCAAATGAAAGAACAGATCAAAGTTCCAGGAAAAATACAACTAAGTGATGAAGAAGTAGCCAACCTATCAGACACACAGTTCAAAACACTGGTAATCAGGATGCTCATAGAATTGGTTGAATTTGGTCACAAATTAGATGAAAAAATTAAGGCTACACTAAGTGAAATAAAGGAAAATGTACAGGGAACCAATAGGGATGGGAAGGAAATGGGGTTCAAATAAATGTTGTGGACCAGAAGAGAGAAAGAAACATCCAATCAAAAAAGAATGAAGAAACAAGAATTCAAAAAATGAGGAGAGGCTTAGAAACCTCCAGGACATCTTCAAATGTTCCAACATCTGAATTATAGGGGTACCAGAAGGGGAAAAGGAAGAGCAACAAGTGGAAAAGTTATCTGAACCAATAATAAAGGAGAACTTCCCCATTCTGGCAAAGGAAATAGACTTCTAGGAAATCCAGGAGGCTCAGAGAGTCCCAAAGAAGTTGGGTCCAAGGAAGAACACACCAAGGCACATCATCATTACATTACCCAAGGTAAAAATGAAGGAGAGAATCCTAGAAGCAGCAAGAGATAAGGGGACAGTAACTTACAAAGGAGTTCCCATCAGACTGTCAGCTGATTTCTCAAAAGAGACCTTACAGGCAAGAAGGGACTGGAAAGAAGTATTCCAAATCCTGAAAGGCAAGGACCTACATCCAAGATGGCTCTATCCAGCTAAGCTTTCATTTAGAATGGAAGGGCAGATAAAGTGCTTCCCAGATAAGGTCAAGTTAAAGGAGTTCATCATCACCAAGCCCTTATTATAGGAAATGTTAAAGGGACTTATCTAAGAAAAAGAAGATAAAAAATATGAACAACAAAATGACACCACACAACTATCAACAAATGGACCTAAAAGAAAGAAAATAAAACAAACAAACTAAGCACACATTAGAACAGGAACAGAATCAGAGAAATGGGGATCACATGGAAGGTTATCAACAGGGGAGTGGGAGGGGGAGTGGGGGCAAAGGTACAGAAAATAAGTAGCATAGATGGTAGGTAGAAAATAGAAAGAGAGAGGGTAAGAATAGTATAGGAAATGTAGAAGCCAAAGAACTTATATATATGGCTCATGGACATGAACTAAAGGGGGGGGGAATGTGGGTGGGAAGGGTTGTGCAGGACAGAGGGGAGTGAAAGGGGAAAATGGGACAACTGTAATAGCATGATCAATAAAATATATTTTAAAAATTAAATAAAAATAAAAAATCATGACACCACCCTACCCTCTAGCACTCACTATCCTCCATTTATGCTTCATTTTTCTTTGTAAATCTTATCACTTACCTAAAATACTATATCCTTTAATTATATTTTATCATTCTCCCTTCTACTAGAATATAATCTCTATAAAAATATGGATTTTGTCTATTTCATTCACTGCTGTATACCCAACATCTAGTACAGTGTCTAGCAAATGAGATATCTAATTGTTTAATGCATGAATGCACAAATAAATAGAACAACATTAATAGCAAAAAATTGAAAATGACTTAAATGTCCCTTAACAGAAGAATAGGTAGAGTGTAGCAATAATGCAATCTCAGAAATGTATTGTTGAGAGGGTGAGGAGAAAGAAAGCTACATGGAGTATGGTGTCAGTTAAAAAGCTTGACATCATGCAAAATAGTACTTATTTCAGTACTTATATGGCTAAATACATATATAGTAATAATATAAAATCTTATATAGGTAGGGTAAACATAAAAGTCAAGAGACTCGACTCTGGGATAGGAGAAGAATGGGATAAGAAAACTAAATGGGATTTTATTTTATCTGCAACTGTCTTAAACATACATACATATTGTTTGCAATGTTTGAAGTATTTAACAATAACAAATGTGTCCCTTATTTGTCTTAAAACCATCTCTGCATGTGCTCCTTCTAGTCAGTGTTTGTGAAGGTATTAGACCTTGTGTGAAAAGATTTTCAGATAAAGCTATAAGATAAAATCCAATCTATGACTGCCCAGTTCAGAAATTGCATTGATTTACATCAACAGGTTGAGTGGGAAGGCATGTCAAATGTGCTGATGATTCCAAATTTTACTTGCAGTAGGACATTAATCAATCTCTCGTGTTTCCTTGGCCAGCTAACCTAGATCTCATAATTTCATAACCAATTCTTCTATCACTCATATCCAGCTTGTACTATAAGTTAGTATAAACCTTCCAGACATTCTCACCACATGAGGCCTTGATGTGTTTTCAACATGCACCTTCTCAAAGAAATAATGTTTTTAAATACATGACTCTAATTCTAAGGCTTATAAACTCAAATTTGAACCTAATTATTAAAAATCCATGAAGTGGGATGTCTTAAATTATTTTTATATTGGCTACAAAATCATTAGAAAATACCAAAACTCCTTTTTACTCTGGATAAAATAAACCTACTGTTTCTTAGGATTTGCATCAGTTCTTTTTTAAAACATTAAATACCATTTACAAATTAATAGTGTCTATCCTTAAAAATCAAAAAAGCTTATTTTGAGCTAACCTGTGTAGGTGCTAAAGTAAGCTCACATTCTATCTTTATAGGACATTTCTCACTCTGCCCCTATAATAAGGGAAGCACTGTGAAAATACAAATGAATTAATTCAGTATTTATTGAAAGGCAAAGCCTTCAATCCATAAATATTTAACAGGCTCAATTTTTCTTTTTTGGTGTTTGTTTTCATCATTTTTTAAAAGCAAACTTTCCTACTTGCCTAGTCAGTAACCCTCATTCCCACCCTCTACTCCTCTTAGAAGTTGGTCTTGTGTTTAATTCACCTTTGCCATTTCGGCAAGAAGGGCCTTGTCCATTAATGCAGTTACCTGAATGAATGAGGAATAACTGTAGATTAATGAATTTTAAAGTACCTAATTAAAATTAGTACTTAAAAATTGTGATTGAAAATGGACAGTAATTTTAAGAAAAACCTGCCCTACCCTCCTGCCTCTGCCCCACAAAATTAAACTCTTAGCTTCCCTGGACCACCATTTGACCTCTTCATTACATAAAACTATTATTGAGCATTTACTGTTTATCAAATACTGTGCCAGTCCTGAAGATAGTGAGGCTGGCACTAGCCTCAAGGATATCTAATCCAAAGATGTCTACTAAGACAAGTAGATAGACAATTATAAATAATAAGAATCATAAAAGAGGATTCTGAGAGAACCAACTTCTCCCAGCCCCAGTAAGGGCATGCAAGTCAGGCTCAAGCAAACCAAGAAAGCTTTCCAGAAGAATTCATACCACGCCAAGTCATTAGGAATGAATTAGAATTTTTAGCATAAGGATGGGATGGGGAAAGGCATACCAAGTAAAGCAACTGTATATGCAGAGAAGCACAGATACATAGACTAACATGGAGGACCAGGCAGCAGTGTAGGGCAAATTGGAACTTTATTCCCAAAGCAGTGGGATCCTTGAAGCATTTTAAGCAAGGAAATGAACTGATCACATATGTGCTTCAGGAAGATCACCATGACAGCAGTGTGGAAAATGCCTCAGAGGAGGACCATAGGAAAGGCACAGAGAGAATTATGTGGCCAGCAATCTACAAAGTGTCAGATGTCCATTACATCAAATATGTAAAAAAAGTGTCAGATGTCCATTACAGACTAATATGGCAGTAATTTGTACTTGGATAGCAAAAGGAAATATTTCAAATGTTGCTGTAACATCATTATAATTCTGTTCTCTGTGAAAATAATACTGAAATAAGAATGAAATAGGGACTACCATTTAGTGTCTTTAATCCTCACAACCATCCTGCATGGTACAGTTTATCTTCTATTTTACAGTTGAAACAATGAAATTAGAAAAATTAAGTAAATTATCTCAAGTCATATATCTACTAAATCACAGGATTACAGGTGATCTGGCTGTAAAACCCACACTCTTTCTATTGCACAATGATCACTTCTAGAGCCTTAGTCTCAGCAGGTTTATTATGAAAGTCCCAAAAAAGACAACTAAATTGTGGTCACTTAGAAAATATTTCAATAATGTTTTTATATTAATAGAAATCTCTCAATTGCTTTACTATTTTAGTCATCCATGTATTAAAGTTTAAAACATTACTCAGAGAAAATATACTAGAAAGAAACTGGCCACCATAGTGCTGAGCCTAACCACATGGGTTTTTTTTCAAAGTTAGTGCAACTTCTCAGAAAGAAATACTAACATTAAATTATGTTGAAAGTATTTTTGGCTCTTACTAAATGATGCATATAGAAGGATTAGTTTAAAATAGTCACAGATTTCAGGGGGGAGAGGAAAGATACCTCACTGGCATCACTCATGCTTAAAACACCTAATTAGTCATGCAAAATGCAACTTATATGCAATGGATGAGTTAACATTGCTATCACAACCTTCACTTTTCCATTATCTGACTTTTATAAGTTTAAATCTGCAATCTGAAAGGTTGTTTCACTCTACGATTTTTGCATTTAATTAAATACAGCCATAGAGAAAAATCACATTTTTCAAAACAAGTGTTCATCATCTTAAATCTAGCAATAAAATAAATGAGTCATCGCTACTGTCAGAGAAAAGCTTTCAACTTCTCTTGCTACTGTATCATTACTTTCTTTATAGCCGATATAAGATCTGCCAAAAACATGTGGATAGAACATCTATAAAAGGCAATTATTGTACTTGTTTTCAAACTTTCTTATATGTTATTCTCTCATAGAGTACAAATCAAATATCCTAGCTCAAATTTACCAATTAAACCTTTAAATGATATAACTTTATTCTTTACTATTATTATAACATGTCAAAGGAATTTCTCCCTTCAAAATCCCAAGAATATTCTCTACAATTTAAGCTAAATATCTTCAAGTCACATTAAGTACCCAGACACCAATATAAAAACTCAAAGAAACTAAAGCATTTTTATCCCTAAAACTGAGTGAGAAAAGAGATTCTTGGAGTATGTTAAAAAGACTAAAAATTACATATGCTGTAATGGTCATCTCAAGGAATCATTGAAATGTATGATATATGCTTTATGATTGTCATTAAAGAATACATTCTGGAATGTGGATACTGTGGCCTACAGGGAAGAGAAGAGGGGGGAATGAAGACTGGGTAAAATAAGGTGAAGGGAGTAGCCAAAGAACATATATGCTTTACCCAAAGATACAGACAACAGCATGAGATGGCCAAAGGGAAGGGGCAAGGGAGCTGTGTGGAGGTGTGCAAAGGGGGGAAAATAAGGACATCTGTAATGCTGTAAACAATAAAAATAAAACTAAAGCAAGAAGTCTACATAAAGATAAAAGTTTAAATTTCCAAGTACAAAATCTTTTATTGTTCAGTCAATAAACATTTATATATTATCTTCTAATGTCAGGCACTATACTAGGCTCCATTTTTTAATGAAGCTAACCTTAGGGCCCATTAGATGAAATTTTTTTTTATTTCACTTGTACCTGAATTTTTTAAAAAAGAATCTCATTAGCCTTACAATGCATTAGTCCTTAATAATTCATTTTTTAATCCCTTAAACTTCTGACAGGAGTATTGCTGTCATACAGAAAGGAGATAAACACTTTCCTACAGTAAGTCAGCTGTTTCTTGGGGCCTTGTGGAGTGACACAGCCGTCCAACAGTCGCCATGTCTCAGCATCTGCTCCCGTCCAGTATGGTTCAGAGAGAGTAGCAGTCTCTTGGGGGGTGAGTCACTCTCACCAATCATATGAGAGACTGATAGATAAATTAAAATGCTTATTAATTACATTGCAATGAGAAGTATAACAAGTGCTCAAGTCTATTTGAATTCCCTTGCCCCATACATTCTATCCTTGTAGGTAAACCTACTTGGGAAACCAAATTATAATCAGAAGCTGATTTGGTAAACATGAAATTTGGTCAAAGGGAGGTGAATATTTTTAAAGATGCAGACTTGAGAAAGAAAGGGTACTGTCAAGGAACCTCAGAAAGGTAGAAAGAAAGCCAAGGTATAGCAATATCCCCTAAGGCTTTGGAAAAGATATTTTTAAGAAAACTTCTATGAACACTGTGAAAGGTGAAGGTAACTGTGAACAAACAACTCCCCATCCTCTGGCTTTTGGATTTGTCTTTTAGAAGATAATCGGTCTCTGCTTAACAGGCTCAATGAGATAGTCTGGCTGGAACCAGATTACAATAGGCTACTGAGAATGGCCCTTCAAAAGATAAGGCAGCAATTGTGGTACACCCTTCAAAGAGTCTGGCAGTGAAGGGAAATAATAACAAATAGAGGCACAGGTTCTATGATGGTTTCTTAAAATGGAATGCTCAGCCATATGTATACTTTGAAGTACAGTAAATAATAGACAGTGAACAATGAAACAAAAAACAGCATTGATGAAATCAAGACCACCAATGGAGTATTAATTAGGCACAGATATCAAGGGACATTTCTTCTGGATTAAAAGGAAACAAGGTGATGGAACAGATACAAATTGGCATGAACGAAGATGTAATTCAACAAGGGGTACACCTGTCTTGACAGACACATTTTTTTCTATATGGCAAAGAAAACTTGCTGAGAGAAAGGGCAATAGTGGTGGGATAGGTATTATGAAGAGGGTGGTAAATGTTTGGAAAAGGTGATATAGATAAACACAAAACGAGCTGATTAAGGGCAGTACTGAGGTTGCAAATCACAGTGGAGACTATCAGTTTGCTATCAGTTCCCTCAATTCTGATTTCATCCAGCATCTCTCAGCACATAGACAGGTGTGGAGAAAGCAGGAGGTTGATCCAAATCAGGGTAAACAGAATAGATCTGATAGAAACATAGGGAAATTCTGATAAGAGCACTTGTAAGGGAATGAATAGAGTGATATACCACATCTTCTAGGCAATATGTGGGAGAAATTAAGCCATCAGTGGGCAGTGCACTAAGGAGAAAATTGAACAATTGATAATCTATAGAGTTAGAACAAAACCATCACAGTCTGCATTTCCAGGAAGCCAAGCCTGAAACAAAGGTAGTCTGCAGACAATTTATTTTAAGAACTCCAGGGAACCAGAACAAGAAAGAGAGAAGTTAAACAGAGAAGAAAGGATAGTCAGTAAAAGGATGTGTTTTCAAGTTAGTCACTGCTACAGTTAACTGGTGCTTGGTAACATTTGAATTTCAGAGGACTATGAAATGTGCCCATAACTCTTCATTTAGGGATGCCACTGATCATTAACTCCATCATGTTTCCACTTTGCACATGATGAGTGCCAAACAGAGTCCTAAAATCATCCCATGCTGCAGCATCAGAGAAGCCTTGTGTGAAGAGCAAGACTGATAAAATGGCATTGGCCCAGTCAAGATAGCATCAAGTATATAAAACAAAGTGGAGTCACTTATGTCAACCAAGATGATTCCCAGTCAGTGATGACACTTTGCTTAAAGAGGGAAACTACCTAAGTCATGCTAGACACATCTGGCAAGGAGACACACCTAAGATATCTGCACATGTGATCAGAACAGCCATGTCTGCAGAGCAGGACCATCCACAGATGGGCTCCTGGACAAATTCCCCACTTGCCATCAGGGGCTCCAAGACACTTATCAAAAGACCAAGAAGGGTGGAGCCCACCACTTTCAAGGTATAACTGAGGCAGGCTCCAGACCACTGCTGAGACAGCCAAGCTCCACAACCCAGAGTGCTCCTCCACACCACGCTGATCTCCCTTGACATCAGCCACCAGAGGTTCTGCCCCGCTGGACCAAGACTTCGTCTGTCCTGCTCCCCACCTGGCTCCAGAGATCCTTCCTTGCAAGATGCTGATGGCTTTCTTGCCCACTGTGCTGTCTCCCAGACCTGCAAACTGAGACTCTAGGACTTGGATTTGTTATTCTCCACTGATTGCTATGTATGTGTGTGTTATGTTTCTCTTAGATTGTTAGCAGTGAGTAGGATATTAATGTATGTTAATGTTCTACATTGAGTGAACCTGAATTCAGTAAAAGCTGAGTGAATAGCGTAGTTACTGTGTGTGTGATTCTTGTCTGTTCCTTGGTACTGGACTCCTAAGCAGGCAGCTAGCAGAGGAGTTGGTCAGCTGACTCCCAGGAAAGACTATATTGAAAACATACACTCATGACACCTTGGAGCAAGGAATGAGAGGTATGCAAAACAGGACATGTTATGACATGCTGCCAGGTTTGCCTTTAGAAATTTGCCCAAATCCTAACCAAAATTCTACCATAGCTGTGGCTGGAGAAAAAGGTGAGTGTATGTAAAATGGCACAAGACCTAAGATCAAGTGTAAAGTAAGTAAGAAAGCTAAAAGGATAATGATTTCAGATTTATTTATCAACATTTGATATTTTAAAGCTGGAATTTCCAGATATTGATAAAACATCTGGTTGTGGGCTTAAGAGTTAATTACTGGAATTGAGGTAATCTGGAAATTCTGAGAAGGTATGTCAGATACGTTATACTGCAATAATAAGTTTGACCCAAAAATTTCTCATTTATAATAATAATGATTTATTTATTATTCAGCCTATATGTCCATCTGAGATCATAGAAAGCCCCACTTCATTACGCTGTGGCCCATGCTAACCAAGTAACCTCTATCTGAAACATCACCAGTCTTTACAGCAGGAGGAAAAGACTACATGGTAGACTTTGACTTTACCATCAAAGCTTCTGTTCAGAAGCGACACTCATCACTTCCTTTTACATTTTCCTGGAAAAATCAAGTCATACGTTCATGCTTCAGTTCCAAGAGCAGAGATGTGTAATTCTTCCACAGGGAGGATCACCAGCTCCAGGGGCACCAAATATGTAGCCTCATGACACACATGACTTGCCTCATGACACATATGACTTGCCTCATGACACATTTACTTGCTGGTGGCAGAGTTGAAGTAGAAAAGAACATCTTCTATAGATGAAGCTCAGAAGGTATGAACAATAAGGATTTCTAGAAGGTGGTCTGCCAAAGAATCAATGGAACTCTTGAAGAATATTCTGGACCCCTTCATGTGAGGGAGCATGGTGACAATATGAACTTAGGGTTTCCTAAGGATGCTCTGTCCTTGGTAGAGAGTTGATTTTTAATGAAGGTCAAGAGAGGTTCTGTGAAGTGATTGAGGATGCAATGGGAGTAATTTATAAACTTATTTTTTTCTGAGTTCTTCTTTTCTTAGAGTTCAATCTTTCTCTGGATGATAGCCTTCACTTTTCACTTCAGCTACCTCCTATATCCAGGTGGCTCTCAAATCTTTACCTTAAGCTTATACCTCTACCCTAACACCAGACCCAAATAGTCAGCTTCACCTGCATGTCACCAAAATTCAAGATGAATAAAACTAAAATCACATCTACCCCTCCACAGCCTCCTCCTGTGCTTTTTAAGTAAAACTTTCTATGATCTCCTCCCCCTTTGATACCTCCTATGGTTGAAGGTGGCCACTGAGAACCATAGAAATGTATTTATAAGGAAGACAGTAGTTTTATCAAATATTCCTTATACACCATTTGAGTTCTTGGAAAAATAGATGGACATAAGTTTATGATGTATCTTAACTCATATAACAAACAAGAAATTGAGAATTTCCAAGAAGGGTGACAATGATCACCACCATGGAAAAATGTGGGTCCCTCATGTAGCTCCCAGACCAAAGACAGTTCACAGAGACCACTGGTGAATGAGGGGCCATAGATCCTGTGCAAGAACTATTCACTGGTACTAGGAATACATACTGTAAATACCATCCTGACTCTTCTCCAAAGGGATATGTTGCCATTTTCCAGGGTAACAATGTATTGGGGGTGAGGGAATAACCATACTTTTCAAAACCAAATATGGAGTCTGAGTCATGAACATTTGTATATAGACAGGAGCTTATGGAAACCAATTGATAAATGAAGCTTTGCCCTAAGTGTATATCTAATAGTTAATACATGGGTCACTGGACACAGTTTGTACTTATTTTCTATCCTCATGTTTTATCATGGAACAGGACTGACCTGTGGCATAAGTCATTACAGTAGGGAGAGCCTAGTAGAAAGCCTTAAAATGCCCCCTCAACAATTTTATTTCTGACCGAGGGACTTATTATAAGGTTAAGGAAGTATGACAGAGGGCAGAAGACCCAGAAGCTACTGGTCTTACTATGGACTCCATTACCTAGAAGTAACCAGCCTAATAGAATAGAATGGTGGAAAGGCATAACTAAGGCATCATCTTAGGGGCAAAACCCTTCATATTGAGTTGTTATCATCTAAGATGCAAGGACTGATATGAACAGCTGTATGTCCAAAGGCTAGAATACACATCTGTGACCCAACAGGTAAAAATAAAATTGACCATTCAAACAATCTCCCAGTGACCTACTTGTGGGATGTGTACTTACTACCACTATAACTTTAGTCACTGACTGGTTAGAGATCCTGGTCCTAAAGCATGTGTGTGTTGTGGGGGGGGGGGTGCAGAGACAGCAGAAATAAATGTAGGAAGTTTCTGCCAAGGGCTACAAGTATGCTCACTATCTTGTCTCTTGTCGCTTTAGCTTTTCTCATCCCAAGTGATTAGGAAGAAAATAAAGGAGTAGTTGTATGGGCAAAGATTATGGATACTGACTACCAAGATGAACTCATATGTCTACTAAACAATAGGACAGGCAGCAGTGCATCTGGACCCAGGGCCATCTCTAGTGCTTCCATGTCCAATGATTATAGTACACAGTCAACCCCAACAACCACTGCCCAATAAGAACAAAGCAACCGAAGACTCAGATTCCTTGTGTTACCAGACCGTTTCCACACTGGGTCTGGCTATGTCCCAGCATGGTCTGGTAACTTTCACATGTCAGGTGACCTCCAGAGTCCTGACTTGTGCAAGAAAAAATTCATGACACGAGTCCAGGTGAAGGTGAGGGTAAGTATATTATGTTTAAGACAGTGAGGCAAAAGAAGGGCCCCTGGGGACAGGTTCAGGTGTTAAGCTCAGCATGAGCTGCCAAAGCCCACTGTTCCCCAAGGTGAAGTTCTCACTGAGACCCTAGAGTTTAGGATTAAAAAAACAAGGTACACACCTGAGAAAAGGGGGCACGGGTGTGCTCAAAGAAGAGTGCACACTGACATCCTTTGTCCTGAGGGTTTTGTCTATTTTGTTATAGGTAGGAATTTTAGGGGAGGTTCCAAGGGTGGATCTCAACAGAATATTCATTAGATTTCTGGATGCATTGTTTTAGTGTATTGATGGATTAAAATTAGCAGATGGTGGGTTCTGGGGTCATTTTCTGGTTAGTTTCACCTCTGTGTTGCATTAGTCTGGCTCTAATTGTTTTTTTGTTATCTATGTCCCTGACTAAGGTGATTTAAACCACCTATTCTTAGATAGGTTAGGGAGGATAATGTCATGTGACTTAGCAGCTGGCTATTAATTGTTCAGCCCTTCAGCTGTTCCTTCAACAATTTGTCTCAGTTTCCCCATTCCAGATGCCAGTGAATTTTCCTAGTTTCTTAATAACCTGTCTGACTCAAGGAAGAAGTCTAGTTCAACCTGCTGACAAGCAGTTCAGATTAGCCAAACTTTTCAATAAAGAACTCATGGTGGAGGAATTAAAATACATCAGTGAAATAAGGCACAGGGACCAGTTGCAGCAGTTGAGACTGTAGCTAGTTTTACTTTCTTTCTTGCCTCAGAAAATGTAGCTAGCCACCATTTTGAAGGAAATTCTGTGACTTGTACCTCCTCCCTGGGGAAAAAGTGAAAACACTGTGTCATCACAATATTTGAGGTCCTATATTGTGATGGGAGAATGATAGATATAATGAAAGGATGTGAGTAGTCCAAAGGGTGGATTGTATCAAATTTCTCATATGAACTAGTTCAGATGCTCTTGGTTTCATTGTTCCTTATTGTAAGTGCTACCAACATGACCCAGCTCTGCACAGGCTCTTACTAACTTCACACTGGCACATCCTGACAGCATGTCACCTTGTGCCTGAACTAAGTGCCTCTTTTGCCTCTTTTCCCTTTGATGCTTACTCAGGACCAAGATAGACAGGACCCAGTAGATAAATTACTCCCATTTGAAGTCAGAAATCAGAACCTGAGACAAAAATACATCTCTAAGTGATTTACGGAAGAAATGTGCTACACAGAAAGGGAGCAAGGAAAGCAGGTCAGAGCAGAAGGAAGTAAATGAGTTTGACCTCAGTAGAAGACTAGCTTGAGTCCCATGGTGCAACCTGGAGCATGAATTGAGGCAAAGGGCCAGACCACTGGCTTTGGGCTGAGGACATAACTTCATGTTGCACAGACTTTCTAGCAATCCTCCAGAGATTAGCACAGTGATGAGTTGCTGCAATTCAGCCCATCAACTTGGGGATGAATGACCAGGCCCAGTAAAGAGAACCTGGTGGGGCATCAATCACATCCTTTCTGTGCTTTGATAGAGAGTCCTGGGAAGTAGTTTACATGGTTGCTCAGAGGACAGCCCTTGAGATCAAACAAATATTTGAATTTTGTAACAGCCAACCGCATAGCAAATCCTTGTTTGTACTCTTCTTTCTCTTCCATCTCACTTCCCTAGTCTTTATTTCCTACTTCCTAGGATTATAATTCCTAATGAGGAAGAATCTACATTAAGACTACTGTGAATGGAAAAACTGAGGGATATGGGACCTGAGTTGATAGTCAATGGTTCAAGATGTTGCAGCAGGAGAGGATAGTGGGAGGGAAGGAGGTGGAATAAAATACCTGATTTAATTGAAAGGCCCATACAGAATGATGGTCTCTGTGTGCGGCAGTGGAGGCCTAATGATGGTAGCAGTCTTGCTCAACACTTGAGCAGTAGTTTGGTGAGAAGTAATCTACAGAGTCCCAAAGCTAACACTCAAGGCAAGAAAAACCCAGCTAGTCAAAGATTTTGGAATATAGAAATCTCTCAAAATGTGAGACATTTTAAAGTTTATCTTATAATGAGAAATTGAAGCTAAATAGTTTATAAAGAATAATTATTTTAGCCCTGTCTGGTGTGGCTCAGTGGATTAAGTGCTGGCCTGCAAACCAAAGGGTCACCTTTTCGATTGGGGGTGCTGAAGAAGCAACTACACATTGATATTTCTCTCCCTCGCCTTCTCCCTCACTTCTTTCTAAAAACAAAGTAAAATCTATAAACAAAAAGAAAAGAATAATTAATTTATAATTAAATGTCAAGGATGCTTACCTTTTGAAAGGTGACTATGAAAGGATTGATTATTTGACTTCCTAACTGCTTTCTACTTAGAGGACTCACAAAGTTTCCCTAGTAGGAGACAAGAAACCTCAAGTTACCTGTGAAAGTTATTTAAATGATAGTTCTTAAAAACAATGTAAACTCCTATATGTTTACTACACGAAAATCTTCATCATTGAAATATTCATCATTGTCAAATATGAAAAAAACTTTCATATAGTACAGAGAAATGAAAATTTTCTTAAAGCTTCATTTGAATTACCTCTCTAGTATTAAGTTACATAGATTATTATGCCAACTCAATTGATTTATTTCATATTTATGGCACATTCAATAAACACCCCATTAGCCAAAGCCTCTTTAATCCTCTGCAATGTAAAAAGCAAGAATTCACTTACCAGCACAGAAAATAAGATTATTGTGCCTAGCAATACCATTATCATTAATTATATTTGTTAACTTTTTTATTTCCCCAGGTTCATAATGCTTCCTGAATGTTCAATCATTAGATGAAACAATGCCATATAAAGTTGAGAAATGAAAAATTACTCTGATTGTCACAAAAGGGTAAAGAATGGTCAGCCCAAGGCTATTCAGTAAAGATGTCAGAGATTGACTGTTGAAATCCTTTATCATTTCCAATAAGGAGCCAGTAGACAACATTCTGTGTGTATACACATAAACAATATATGAACACATGTTTGGACATATTAATAGAAGCATATAGTTATATAAACAAATATCAGATTTTATATATACCTCAAGTACCTTTTTAGTGAATTTGAAAATATTTTTTAATGATAGAAGCTAAGCAATAAACAAAGCTAAACAACCACCAACAAAGATAGGAAATGCTCAAAAGCTGAGCAATTTTGGAAAACTCGTAACAATAAAATGTTAAGTGTAATTTCTAATAAATGCTTGTGGGTTGGTATTTTAAAAGCTTATATACTTTGTCATCTAAAATTTAAGGTACCCATACATCATAGGTGTCAGTACATTGTCACAAAATGCCTAGACAAAGGGTTGCTATGTGTATAGGGCATACATTTTCTCACAGTTATAAGAAATATAGTGAAGAGGAATGTTCATTAACAAATAAATCTAGAAGGAGATATTAAACAAAGTTTTACTATAAATTTCCCTGTCATATCAGTTGCCAAGTTTTAGTTTTTCTTAATGCACACAAGCAAAACCTTGGAATATAAACTATCAGCAGAAATCTGCATATTTCTGAAACTCTTAACACCTATTCCAAATTTCAGTTTAGCATTCAGTGACATCCTAATACTGCTCATTCATTCAGCATTAGCCATTGAGAGTTCACTCTGTGCCACGCACTAACTAGGGGCAAGGTTATAAGTGTAAATGAAAATACTTTGCAGTACCAAGTATGTGTCATTCAGGATCATAAGAGTGTAAGAACCTTATAGAAGGGAACCATGTTTTGTATCTTCCATGGAGATTAGCAGAGTGCCAAGCACATGTTAGATGCTCAAAATTAATTTTAAAACTCTTGATGGTGGCCCTGGCTAGGTGGCTGAATTGGTTGGAGTGTCATTTCATACACCAAAGGGTTGCAGGTTTGATTCTTGGTAGGTGCATATTATCTAGGTTACGGGTTCAACCCTGGTCCAGGCACATCTGGAGAGCAACTGATTGATGTTTCCTTTTCATATTCTCTCTCTCTCTAATCAATAAACATATCCACAGATGAGGTTTTTTTAAAAAATTCTGATCCTGATGGTGTTTGCTGACATATGAACAACTCATTCTTATACTCTAAAATATAACATGCAGTAGCACAAAAATGGAGTAAACCTTATGCATTATGAAATAATATGCCTATGTATTGAGAATCAATGTTACCTCCCAGACACAGGGTCACCCACTCCTTAATTGTTAGACTGCCTGAACCGTACGTCACCACTGTTTACTGCAATATCCTCCAAAAGAATTCTTCTACTCATACTTCCTGCAGCTCATCAATTTCAATTTACCAAACATGGTTACATTTTCAGCCTTTTTACATTTACCACTCCCTGAGCAAGTTCCTCACTGCATTGTGTTATTCCATTTATTATTTATATCCCACCTACTTGATTGGAAATGGCTTAAAATATTAAAATGTGTGATAGACAAGACCATTAAAAGAAAAAAGGGAGATAAAAAACCAGTTTAGAGCAAGGAATAAACTTATCAAAAAATAAAAATGAGTTACTATAAGAGGGCACTAAATTTAGCTTGACATTTTTGCAAAGTCGAGAAACATTGAGTTTATGATAGAATATATAATTCTCCTCAACAGATTCAAGGAACTACATAAGCATATCTGTGGCAGAGACTGCTAGGTACCTACCATCTATATGTTCCCTTCTTCCATAGTGATAGAGTTGTGGCTGGACCAAAGCAGGGGCTGCACTCTTCTGCTCTTCTTTCAAGGAGGAGAGGCTGTGTGACTGTGCTTTCACTAACGGTGTGCGAGTAGAAGTGATATGCAATTTCTGCATCTCATGCTTAAGAGGAATTCTATGATCCTGGACATCCTGTCTTTCCTCTTCTTGCTGGCATGAATGGGAATGAGCAAAGCAGCCTTGGAAGCCATGGATTGAAAATGGTGGAGCTTCACTGGCCTCTACTAAAAAAAAAAAAAAAAAAAAAGATAGGCTTTCCCTTAGAAAATACAGGGTGCTTAACTTGAATAGTTTTTCAAAGTCATCCAAACATCTTGGAGAGGTAATCCAAAGAGGATATCATTGAGCTAAATCAAAAATGTTACTGAACATCCAGAAAAATGAAGTCAAAGGTTATAGCTCATATATAGGATCAGACTAGTTAAAGAATTAGGAAAATAGTATCAATAAACATGATGCATTGTAGATGCCACCTGCAGTCCTATTATAGCACAAATGAGCACCAGGAAAGCCTCTCCCAGGGGCTTGGCTCTGCCTATTGCAAAGCTGGCTAAAGGCCCATTCATTCTGACCCTTTGGGCCAGAGTACCCAGCTGACCATCACATCACTCAAGTCTCACCCTAGGGTTTTACTTCTATGTGGAATGTAAAGAACAAAATAAAGGAATAAGCAATATTAAAACATATTCATAGATACAGAAAGAGAACTAGTAGTTTCCAGAGGGGATGAAAGGTTGGGGCACTGGGTGAAAGAGGGAAAGGGACTAAGAAACACAACTTGGGGGTTATGAAATGGTCATGAGGAAGTAAGTAAAGCATAATATTGTAATCACTATGTATGGTGCCAGGTTGAGTACTAGAAATACTGAGGGGATCACTATGTAAAACAGATGATTATCTAACCACTAAGCTGTATACCTGAAACCAATACAGACCAAAAAAAGTCTAATCCTAGAAAAACTTAGAACTTGGTCAAGTCACATCCTTCCTTCTTCCTTTCATCACGTTCCCTAACCCCAAAGCACCCTAACACCCATGATGACCCCTGATTTTGCATAGATTAACTCAGGATCTTTTTTGATTCTTTTTTCCATCAGAGTATACGGGTCATGTGACTCATCCTTTTGGAACTTCACTATGAAATGACTTTCTAACCTGATTGTCTAATACAAAAGCAGTATAAATAAAAAGGTGTGTTACTGAAACTCTTTCTTAACATTTTACCCAAACAGATACTCTGTTTGCAATATAAATAGATTAAAAATGTAGACTTCCAACCAAGATGGAGGCATAGGTAAATACTTTGTCTCCTCACACAACCAAAAGAAGGACAATAACAAATTAAAAAAAAAAAACAAAACACCAGAACTGTCAGAAAATCGAACTGTATGAAGGTCCAACAACCAAGGAGTTAAAAAAGAAACATTCATCCAGACTGGTAGGAGGGGCAGAGACAGGCAGCTGGGGCAAAAAGGACTGATGGCAAGGCAGCAGCTAGAGGACCTGGAGGTGCGAGGCAGCGGCTGGTAGACTGGGAGGTCCCACATTTGTGTGCCAATACACTTAAAGGAACAACTTGAGAGCCAGACAGACTGTGCAACCCCGGGTTCCAGTGCAGGCAAATAAAGCCTCAAAACCTCTGACTGTAAAAACCTGTGGTGGTTGAGTCAACAGGAGAATTCTCAGCCTCACAGGAGAGTCCGATGGAGAGATCACAGGGTCCTAGAATGTACACAAACCCACTCACCCAGGAATCAGAATCAGAAGAGCCCGAACTGCTTGTGGGTAGCAGAGGAAGAGACTGAAAGCCTGCCAAGAGCCGAGAAAGCAGCATTGTTTCTTCTTGGACCCTTCCCACATGCAGTACCACAACACAATGATGTGGGTTGCCTTACTCTGGCAAATACCTGAGGCTCCACCCTTCAACACATAACAGGTGTGCCAAGACAAAGAAATATGGCCCAAATAAAAGAGATACTCCAGAAAAAAAATGTAACTAAGTGATGAAGATACAACCAGCTTATCACATGCAGAGTTCAAAACACTGGTAATGAGGATGCTCACAGAAATAGTTGAGTATGGTCAAAAAGTAGAGGAAGAAGTGAAGGCTATGCAAAGTGAAATAAAGGAAAATGTGTGGGGAACCAACAGTGAAGGGAAGGAAACCTGGAGTCAAATCAACAATTTGGACCAGAAGGAAGAAATAAACATTCAACCAGACAGAATGAAGAAGCAAAAATTCATAAAAATGAAGAGGCTTAGGAACATCTGGGACAACTTTAAATGTTTCAACATCAAATCATAAAGGTGCCAGAAGGAAAAGAGGAAGAACAAGAAATTAAAAACTTATTTGAAAAATAATGAAGGAGAACTTCCCCAGTCTGGCAAGGAAAACGACTTGCAGGAAATCCAAGTAGCTCAGAAAATCTAAAAGAAGTTGGATTCAAGGAAGCACACACCAAGGCACATCATAATTATATTATCCAAGATTAAAGATACGGAGAGAATCTTAAAAGCAGCAAGAGAAAAGGAGACAGTTACATAAAAAGCAGTTCCCATAAGACTATCACATGATTTCTCAAAAGAAACCTTACAGGCAAGGAGGGGCTAGAAAGATGTATTCAAAGTGATGAAAGGCAAAGACCTACATGTAAGATTGCTCTATCCAGCAAAGCTCTGATTTAGCATGGAAGGGCAGATAAAGTGCTTCTCAGACAAGGTCAAGTTAAAGGAGTTCATCATCACCAAGCCCTTATTATATGAAATGTTAAAGGGACTATCTAAGAAAAAGAAGATGATGAAAACAAGAAGATGGTCAATTACAAACGGTAAAATGGCAACAAACTCACAACTATCAACTGAACTTAAAAAACAAAAACAAACTAAACAAATGACCAGAACAGGAACAGAATCAGAGAAATGGAGATCACATGGAGGGTTATCAGTGGTGGGTGGGGAAGAGGGAAAAGGTACAATGAATAAGAAGCATAAATGATAGGTACAAAGTAGACAGGGGGAGGTTAAGAATAATATGGGAAATGGAGAAGCCAAAGAACTTATACTTACAATCCACAGACATGAACTCAGGTGAGGAAATGCTGGTGGGAGTTGGGGTGCAATGTGGAGGGGAATAAAGGGGAGAAAAAAGGGATAACTGTAATAGCATAATCAATAAAATATATTTTAAATAAATAAATAAATATAAATGTCAAAGCACCCATGTACACAAACATAAAACTAATTATTGAAATTTAGATCATGTTGACCATTGGAGTAGCAATTTGGATTCAAGGGAAAGAGAGAAAATTATAGAGACCTGTATAAATTACATGGAATCTATATGAGGGGGGAACCAAAAAAAAAAAAAAAACCCAAATGAACAAATGGAATTATCTTCTGGAAGGCAGGCCCCTTGTAGTACAGGCTTCCCCTACTAGGTGAGTATTCTAGGAGCCCATCTGTATTAGTGTACTAGCTGGCATTGTGGTGAGAGGCTGCATTTGGCTTTAATGAATTTTTTTAAGACTCTTTCAACACATTTGTCCAGTTTATGATGAGTGACTTACAAGCACACCTGCCCACACAGTACTAAGTCTTTAGCACTTTTTGAGCAAAAACAGCAAGACCCCTGTGCCCCACTCTCCCTATTCACCCCATCTCACCCTAAGCAACTTTATTTTTGTTTCCACAGATGAAAAACATCCTGACGGAAATGTTTTGCTGATGTGGAAGAGATGAAACCAAAAACAGCAGAAGCACTGAAAGCCATCAGAATCGACAAGTTCAAAAATTGGTTTAAGCAATAAAAAAAAATAGGTGTGTTTCATCAAATGGAGAGTACTTTGACAGTGACTAAAGTTCAAATATATAATAATCTAAATATGCAATATTTTATAAATAAGTTTTGGTTTTGGGGGTTCCCCCCTCATAAAGCTGCAAAAACTGAAGACAGAGTAGTCTGTGATGAAAGAGTGAACAAGTGATCCTTAAAGAATTCTGTTTAACAGATGAGTAAAAAAAAAATGTTTTAAAATGGAGGGCTACTATATTATTTCATCCTGAATCATAATGGGAATGAAAGATTCATTAGAGAATATATATCTACACAAAATAAACTGTGTGTTAAATAACCCCCCAAGTCCATCTTTAAGGTATGTATTGCATTTTTAATTCCCAAAACAATCCTGCCAAGTAGGTATTATCAACTCACTTTTACTGAAGGAAACAGTTTCAGAGATCAATCAAGATCCATTTTAGTATGTGCCTGGACTCTTTTAGTTACACAAGTTCAAAATTAAATTCAAACCATTTTAAGTGCAAATAGGGAAATTAGTTTAGACAACCAATATGTGGAGAGGGAGATCTGGCTTGAAACATGGCTGGATAGGCGCTAAAATGGCACATCCAGGACTCCACAATCCTCTTCATCCCTTCTAAAGGAGATCGGCATGGTGGGAGAGTGATGGCCACCAGTTACACAAGAATCGCATGTTCAGAGTTTAGCAAACCCAATATAAAGAGAATATGTTTCCCCAAAGCTCTGGTTGGCATTGTGTCCTTTCCTGAACCAAGCTCTGTGTCTAGAAACATGACTGTCCAGGTCTAGGTTTACTATGCACCCCTTTGGTCAAGGGAGGAGATGATTTAGCCCCATCTGCTATGGCATAGACCAGTCCTCCTTACCTGCCACATACATACAGGATATTATACTTTTAGAAAAAGCAGGAAATGGATTCTGGGCAAACAAAACCAGGAGATATTATATTCCTCATCTATTATAATCATCACCCTTAATCTCCAAGCATATTGCAATACTTTTTCTCATACATATAAATATAGAATTATTTCACTTGGCATAATGCAAATACATACAACCTTTTCCCAAAGGACATTATCCAAATTCTCATAAACTCGGAATTTCTGAATATTATGCATACTTTTCCATCCAGTTTGGCTATTGTTCCTCAACATCTAGTAACCTATGGTCAATTAATTAATAATTTAACCTCCACTTTCAGACATAGAAGGAACATAAAATAATGACAAATGATGCCCATTTGAGAAAGGAGAGAGAGGGAAGCAGTGTGTTGGGGTCCACCCTGCCTGGTCTCAGGAAGCTGTAACCCTTGTGACTAAAGCTAAGTAAGAGACCTCCAAACCAGGAGACACTAAGGAGACAAAACTTATTTCCCTGGCATGAATGCTGCCTGTTCTGTGCCAGCTCCCATTGCATGATCGGCAGTCAATGACAGGCAACAATTCTCTAAAAAGAGGATGAACCTAAGCCAGACTTGATCACATGGGAATGCCCTCAGGGAAGAGACTCAAAGGGCTGTGGAAATGAAGGGGTGATTGACATCGACCCCTGCCCCCTCGGCTTTGACAAAGCCTGAGTCCTTGTTCTAACTGTGAGAAATTCAAGTCTCCTGGTTACCTTTTTCTCCTCTGCCCAACTCAGGCCTGCAGAAACAACAGGGGTGGTGCAGTCCAGACCAGAGTTGGCAAACCTCCAGGGTAATCAGACCTGGAACATAGAATATGCAAGATCCTGTGAGACCTGCTTGCTGGAGGATGCTCTTGAATTAGAATATGAAGGCACAGGCAGGAAACAAAACTAGTTTTTAGGTCCTGTACGCTTTTTAAGTGATAAAACCCCAAAATCTCAGCCCAGAATTCCAGTGTCAGTTCTGCCAGCACCTTTAAAAGCTACCTACTCATTTGATCTTCCCTGCCAGACTATAATCCACAAACTATATCTGTATTCTTAATAAAAGCCTGCTCAGGCAGGAAAATGGGGCGCTCTCCACTAGAAAGAGTGCCCGTTCCATCCCTATTTTTCCGCAGGACTCAGTTGTCTGTGTGTATGTTTCTCGTGTCTCGAGGATCTGCAGCATTTCGCGGTCACTGCAGGCCAGTGGCTGCCTCAGCAGTGTCCAGTGGTTAGCTGTTTACCACATTGTCCACTCTGTTGGAAAAGGATAGCAAGGACTCACTTCCTAGATGGTCAAGTGAGTCCCTTCATCTGCTGGGTCCCTACCTACACTGTGCTGCTCACTTAGAGCATCTCTGCAGTCAATGAGCCTCCACTAAAATCCCTGAGAAGGCTGTGGTGGAGAAGTCCCCATTAAGGGTTGCAAAGCTTCAGTATATTGCTTGTTCGTATAGTTTCTAGGGTCTGATATAACCTTAGAGCTTAAGCAATCCTACATGCTAGACCTGGGGCTTCTCTTTAAAACAGCCCCATCAAAAGCCCCTGAATAATCCAGGGCATGTATACTGTTCCTGAATGTCTAGCTGAGACTTCTTCTCAGCCCTAATAAAAAATACAATGAAAGTTGGTTATCTCAGCTTTCAAAGAACTGGACTTAGGATCAACTCTCAGAATCAGAAAACAGTACCAAATATCAATGTATTCTTTTGGGACATTATTTAATATACTTCTTGATATTTGTATAATTTAAGTACTAATTATAAAAATTACAAGAGGATAGTAAAATCAGAAAGCCTCTTTTAAAGTCCATAATGCTCTTTCAAGGCAACTGGGAATTGTTAAATTAAACAGAATTTGCTCCAGAAAAAAAGAAGCCTAGATTTTAGTTTGAGAGCCATGTCTTCCCATCAACCAGATCATTGATTCCCTATAACAGCGAGTGTGTGCCTCCCAACGAGTGCCAAGTGAGTGCTTTAATCAGGGTTTGTGTGGTAAACCACTCTCTCCCCTCGTGTCCAGTGCGCGCGCGCGCACACACACACACACACACACACACACACACACCCAGGTCCACAGAGTCTGATTTCCACTACAGTAAAATACACACAATACTTCTATTTGTTTGTTTCTGTTTACATTTGGCTTTTCAGATGCCATCATGTCTGGACTCATCACTGAGGTGTTTGGCTCATGTGCCCAACAATCACCTAAGTCTTCAAGTCATCTGGCACAGCACCTTTCCCACGCTGGGGGAAAGGGTTTCCATTTGTATCATTTAAGTTATCTTTACAAAATCCCATAATGCTAAATATGCATAAACATTTATGCATATTTTGGGACATATTTATGGGATATGACTAAAAAAAGCAGCCATGATTCCACAGAGCCAGAGCAGAGCTAGGAAGAAAGGCTGCCTTTGATTTGAAGGAAGATGGTTTAGGACTGAAAAAAAAGAGAAAATAATGATATTGGAAGTGGAGATAGCAAGCACAAAAGTTGAACCTCCATTCCTGAATTCTCTGACCATCTTTTTTAGACCAGGTAGTTCATGCTAACATCGTGATTTGTAGAGAATACCTCCTTTTCAATGCCTGAAGTCCTGGGATACCCAATGTTAGTTTGACCTTTGGGTTGGGGGAGGTAGCTAGACACTGAATAGCTAAGGTCAGTCACACAAGTGCTCTATACCTATGTGACTGACTTCAAGTAAGAGCCCTGGACACCAAGACTGAATATGAGATTCATACATATTGTCATACATGGTTGCTAGAAGAACTAAGCAAGTCTTTGGGTGACTTCACTGGGAGGGGACACTTGGAACCTTATATATAGTTTCTCTTGAACTTCTCCCATGCACCTTTTTGACTCTTGTTGATTTGGATCCCCATCCTTTCCATGTAATAAACCGTACCACAAGTATGACAGTATTTCTGGGTCCTGGAAGTCCTTCTAACAAAGCATCAAGCCTGATGTTGATCTTAGAGCCCCCTACCTCATCTAAGCAGAAGTAGTTAAAAGAGCTGGCTGGAGAAACTTATCCCCTGAATATTTACCAGAGCTAAGTACTTTTGTACTGCCTACCCTGAAATACAGATGCTCAGGGGTCAGCTAATAACTGCTCCATTGAGAGCAGAACCTGCACTATTGAAAGCAGAACTTGGAATCAAACTTTTTCCCTTTAAAATGTCTATTTCAGAAAACAAATGAAAGAATCTCTATGGTTCTTTACATGCCCCGGTCTTTTCTATAAAGCAAATAACTTCCTTTAGACAGTCATAAAGTTTACAAAACTCATAAAACACAATTTTGATATTATATTTATTCTTATGCAAAAATATTAAAGTCTCCAAAATATTTAAATAATCAGAATACACAGAACTAGGTTATTGTCCTAATTGGGTTAAACTTTTAATTATATTTAAAAGAAGAAATAAGAAAAGTGAAGAACGAGATAAATACATTCCTAGGGTCCTAATATCATAAGTCAGTTCAGATGGATAAATAAACGCTCACGGCTAGAGCATTCCAGTTGTTTTTCTCTCCTCAGCGACCAGAGAATAAACTCTCACACCTCAGTGCATTAGCAACCCTAAACTGCCTCTACTGTCTAAAAATCCCACTGTGAGATCTCAAATATCCTTTACCCTTTATATGAACTCATCCTCTCTGCCCACCAGTTTCAGACTTTGTCCCTTGATTAGCCTTCTAATCAAAGGGGGAAACTTCTTTTTAGGGTGGTTTTTGTCTAATATACATTTTTGAAAACCCTAAGGCAGGAACCACTATTATCTCCCAATCAGTACAAAGTATTAAAATGATATTTGACCTGGCAAATCTCATAAAATGTGTTACTTTAGCCTGAGAGACATAATACACCATGGCTATGGAGGTCTGGGGAGCTCAGGCTTCCTAACCCAGGCCCAGCTCATTCAGTCTGCCTGGGCTTAATAGTTGCCAAAATGAAGATAAGTGTTCCACATTGTGTAATGGGGAATGAATGTGATATACTATTTATATTAGTCTGACTAGCCATAGAGTAGAACTAAAATAAGAATATACTAACAAATTAAACTTATAAAACAATTTATATAAAGCTACCCCATTTTTATCTTAGTTAATGTTAATGTTAACATGTTAATTACATTACATGTAATGTTATGTAATAACATAACAATGTTAATGTTTAATGTTAAACCCAGCTTGTTACTCTAACCTGATTTTTCTCTCGAAGCTAGAGCTTGCATGTTAAAAGTATTTTCCAGTACACTTTACAGTTCAGGAATTTCTACTCCTGTGTGAACCTAGGAAACAGCCTGGCCTCAAGGCCTGGCTGACACTGACCTGTCAGTCACAGGAATTCAACTGTCAAAAAGCCCAGATGGCCAAGTCAAGAATAGAGACCATGAAGATCCATATCAAGGTCTATGGGAAGACACCCTGCACATTCTATATATCCTGCACATCTTACACAAAAGCAAAACATCTAACCAGCAAAATAACCCTCTTGATTAAATAACATATAGTGAACAATACTTTTCCCTGGGTCAGGAAACAAGATGTATGCTTTAAAACAAAGGCCTCGTTACTTATACCTGCCATAAATCACTAACAGCATACTACAGAAATTGGTTATCTAGATCCTGGGATGGTTTTAAAACCAGACTTTGGCTGACATTAAAGATCTCTATCAGGACCAGCAATAGCATTGCCTACAAGTCCTCAGCCCTCTCCTTCTGATTTCTTTGTCCTGCTTTCTCTCTCCTTCCTGATAAAAATCCTTGCCTGCATTGAGATGTTAATATGGGCTTTGGGACAGAAGTTCCAATCTTCTCAGGTGGCCAGCATGTGAAAAAAATCTCTTTCCTTCCCACCAGCACCTGTCCTATAAGTTCAGCTTTTGTTGTGGCAGGCAGCCAGACATGCATTCAGTTTTAATTACAGATGTAGAACATAATTGCTTTTTAACTGGGAAAGTATGTTTGGGTCTCCTTTTAATTTTTATGTGTGAAGGACATAACAAATGTCTCAGAACCTTTTTATTTATTTTTTTTACAAGGAGACTTCTTCATAAGGCATTCTTTTTCAAAAATATTATTATTTCATTGTTGTTCAATTAGTTGCCTGCATTTACCCCCCACTACTCCTACCTAACCCTAGCCAAACTCACCTCCCTTCCTTGATTCCACTCCCTTGGTTTTGTCTATGTGTCATTTATAGTTGTTCCTGAAAACCCTTTCCCCCTCTCCCCCATTATCCCTTCCCACCTCCCCTCTGGTTACTGTCAGTTTGTTCTTAATTTCAATGTCTCTGGTTACATTTTGCTTGCTTTTTTCTTTTGTTGATTAGGTTCCAGTTAAGGGTGAGATAATATGATATTTGTCCCTCACCACCTGGTTTATTTCACTTAGCATAATGCTCTCCAGTTCCATCCATACACAATGGAATACTACACAGCAGAGAGAAAGAAGGAGCCCCTACCCTTTGGGACAGCATAGATGGAACTCAAAACCTTTCTTCTGAGTTCTCTTACCAAAGTATAAAAATATTAGCAAATCCACTGTGAGCCTTGAAATTCTGGCCAGCATTAAAAGTTGCTCCATCATAGCCTTATATAAAATCATCAAACAAACTCTGGGCTTGAGAAGACTGTGAGTCTGTTTTATAGCCTCAACAGAACAAGCAACTAAATCAATCTAAAGGCCCATTACCATTTAATAAACTCACATTCAAAAAGCACTAAACTAATGCTGGAAAAAAACTGCCTCTTTCTACGGCGTAGATTCTGAAAATTCACAGCTGTAGAGCTCCATCAGCTAATGTGCCTAAAATCACTTAAAACAAGACTTTCCCTGAATAAAAAGAAAAAAAAAACAGGGTTCAGAGAAGCACCTTTAATTTTTTTAATTTTTGAAGGATTTTATTTATTTATTTATTTTTAGAGAGAGTGGAAGGTAGGGAGAAAGAAGGGGAGAGAAACATCAATGTGTGGTTGCTTCTGGCATTCCCCTTATGGGGAACTTGGCCCACAACCCAGGCATGTACTTTGACTGGAAATCTAACCATCAGCCCTTTGGTTTGCAGACCAGCTCTCAATCCACTGAGCCACACCAGCCAGGGCACCTTCAATTTTTTTTTAATGTAAGTGAAGAAGCAAGTTGAGATTTAAGGGTTATTAGAAAAGTATCAGTCACCAAGAATTGATTGACAGGAGTAAAAATACTAAGGTCTATTAAAAAGTTACAGTTGTAGAGATTGAATGTTACTGGGGCTCTGAAAATCATAGAGCAGCTCAATAGTAAAACAAAAACTGGAGTGGAGAAGTGCAAAATATTTTTGTTTAATCTGTTCACTCAGATCATTGTCTAGATATTTGACATCATGTCCTCAAGGCAGGATACTTGACTGCCCGTATGTTTGTAAAATTACTTCCCCTGTTCCTTTTTTCCTTCTTTCTCCACTCATTGCTCTTAGAGTATGTCTGCTATTTCCAGAAACCCTATAATGAGAATTTAGCCCCCTTAGGGATAAAACTTTGGTAACTTGAAACCTTCAAAACACATTGTCCAACTTTACTGGTGGTGTTAGAAAATTAAGAACAGTCTGACAGAACCAAAGGGGAGGTGGGAGGGGATAGTGGGAGGAAGGGGTAAAGGGTTTTTAGGAACAACTATAAAGGACACGTGGACAAAGCCAAAGTGGGGAGTAGAAGCAGGGGAGGGAGGTGGGGATGGTGGGGAGGGAATGGTGGGGGTAAATGCAGATGACTGTAAATTGAACAACAATAAAATAGTTTTTAAAAGAAAGAAATACTTGGAATATTAAGGGAGAAAAAGTCTCTGAATCAGATAAAATTCTCCTTTTACCCATTGCCAGAATTGTGGGAATGGAATAACTAGATAGATGACGAATAATGTCAGAACTTAGATATTGGTGATCTAAGTGAGTGACGATCTCAATAAATGGGAACCTAAACTGTGTCCATGCATTGAAAATTGTTAAGACATTCACTCAATCCCAAATTATCTATAGATTAAATCTCACAAAGAATTTTGGAGTGATATCAATATCATGGTGGCATTACAGGTCTCTCATTTTTGTACCCAGCCCCCCCCAAAAAAAAAACATCAGCATCCCTCCATAAACAAAAAAGCCTCTGTAAGAGTTTTGGTGCCCACCACCATCTGCCAAGAAGCCTAGGAGCAATCTTGCTCACCTGTGCCTCATTTAATAGGCAGGTGGACCTCCATACTGGCTGTGATCCCCACAATAGCCTGTGAATCAGTCCCAGCCACTCTTGGCTACAGTCCAAGAGTACCTAGAGAAGACTGATGTAGGCATTCACCAAGCCTCTGTGAAAGTCCAGGTTTCCAGAGAAGAAGACCCAGTATTTCACTGAAGAAAAAAAACACATACTTGTACATGAGTTTTGAAGCATGAGAGTGGGCAAAAGAAACAGCTTGACTTTGCCTCTCCCCCAAGGCAGCACAGTTTAGAGCTAAGCAAGAATTTCTCGACCTGTGATTTCTTCCATGGGGAAAAGGCAGAGCAGGTGAGTGGGCACCCAGCTTCCCGAGTTGTACAGAACACAGTCAAGGAGGCTCATTTCTCTCTCACAGCATGCAGAGTATCAAATTAGAAGCTCCATCAGTTGGGGGAGAGAGGATATATAGAGGTAGATGAAAGTGTCAGAGAGCATTGAAGGGATGGATTAAGTCCCTGCTGCCTGCATTTTGTGCTCCCTCACTCAGGAAGCCTATCCACAAGTCACTGGGAAAGCCTCACCCACAGATTCCCCCAACTGGCTGATGGGCAACCCTGCACCCATGCACCTTGCCCACACATTCCTCTCAATCTGAGGCTGACTCCCTAGGCACATTCCTGAGGGTGTGTATGAAGGAGATGTTTGGTAGATGACCATGGAGCTCTCACAGAAGGCCAGGTTCTGCAGGCCAGGGGAAATTACAAACAAGCTGTAGCCTCACCTTCAGGAACACAGAAGAGAAGCTATCAGCAGCTGGACTAGGGCTTGTAGGATTAAGAGAAGACAAATAAGCTTAAGAATTCAGCCACAGGAGGGAGAGAGGAATGTGCAGCATGTATATAAATGTGAAGTCTAAGAAGCCTCAAAATCTCTAGTAGGACTGAGGGAAAGTATTTATCCCCTAAAATCAGTAATGATTAAGGAGGTAATTGCTACTCAAATGCAAAGACATCAATGAAAAACTAAAAGGAACATGAAAAATCAAGAAAGCATGACATCACTTAAGGATCACAATAATCTTCTAGTACCCGAACCTAAAGACAGGGACATCTATGATTTACCTGATAAAGAATTTCAAATAGCTGCTTCAAGGAAACTCAGTGTTTAAAAGAAAACACAGACAAACAATTCAACAAAACTAGTAAAATTAAAAATATGCACAAAAAATGAGAAATTTATCAAAGAAGTAGAAATCATTAAAAAGAATCAAACAGAAATTCTAGAGCTGTGGAATCCAATGAATTCAATGAATGAAAATATATTAAATAGCATTAATATATGAATAAACAAATAGAAAAAAATATGTGAGTTATAAGATAGAAACTTTGAAATTATCCAGTTAGAGAAGAACCAAGAAAAAAATGAACCAGAATGAAAAGGCATATTGATCTGTGAGGTATCACCAAAAGAACTAATGCATTAATTATTGGAGTTCCAGAGGAAGAGAGGGAGGAAGGGACCAAAACAACTAAAGAAATAATGTCTAAGAACTTTCCAAATGTGGACATCCAAGTCCATGAAGCTAATAGGCCACCATATAAGTTCAACCCCAAAAAATCTTCTTTAAGGCATTGTAATGAAGCTGTCAAAAATTAAAGTCAAAGAGAGAGTTTTGAAAACAGTAAGAGAAAATAAATAGTGTAATGTACAAAGGAACCCACATTTGGCTATCCAGGGACTGCTCCACAAAAACCTTACAGGTTAGATGACAGTGGGATGATATATTCAAAGTGTTGAAAGGAAAAAAACTGCCAATCAAAAATATTTTATTCAGCCAAGGGAATTCATCACCACTAGACCTACCTTACAAGAAATGTTAAAAGGAGTTCTTCACACTGGAAGGAAAATATACTAATAATATGAAAATATAAAACTAATTGGTAAAGGTAAATATATAGTCAACTTGAGAATACCCTAATAGTGTAATATAATGGTGTGTTAACCACTTAACTATACGATAAAAATTAAAGGATAAGAGTATTAACAGTATAGCTACTATAATTTATTAACAAATCACAATATAAAGAGAGGCAAATTGTGACATTAAAAACATAAAATGGGGGAAGTAAGAGGGTAGTTTTCAATGTTATCAGCATAAAAAATATTGTTATACTATAAAATGTCTTACATAAACCTCATGTTAACTACAAAGCAAAAACCTATAGTAGATGCATACAAGGTAAAAAGAAGGAAATCAGAGCATGATTTTGATAGGGAAAATCACCAATTCACAGAAGGCAGGAAGAGCAGAAGATAGGAAAAAGGACAACCAGAACACAATTATACTAAGATAGCATTGTAAGTCCTTATCTGTCAATAATTACTCTAAATTTACATAGATTAAATACTATGATCAAAAAGCATACAGTGGATAAGGGGGAAGATGGCGGCTTGGTAGGAGGGAGCAGGTTCCACTTCCCCTACACAAGGGAGAAAAACCTAGCCAATCTACAGAGGAACAGAACAAATAGCCAACAGAACCATAGCATATATGAAAATAGGAGATCAAAAATTGTAGTGGACATTGAAAAAACAGATGGTAAGGAGAGTGCTTAGGACAATAAGGGCCCAGGGATCAGTGTGGGGACCAGGAAGGCTGCAGCCCCAGGCCCAGCACTCATCGGGTCTCCCACAGGGCTCTTGGGAGAGAGCTGGTTCAACCACTCCCTCCCAAGCCAGACAAGGACTGAGCAGCACCAGGAGAAGCCTGGTTGCTTGAAGGAGCAGAGAGGAGAGTGAGGACTGAGTGGCAAACACACGGGGGCTGTGAGCACCCACACATAGCCCTGGGAAGAGTATGCGCCCAAGCCTGTGAAACCAAGAGTGGCCTGGATGTGTGCCCATGCCCCCAACCCAGGGATAGTGTGCTTTGTGGGAGACAGGAGCCCACACCCATAAACCCAGGGAAAGCTCAAGCAACACAGGAGGCCCCAAGCTCACACCCGTAAACCTGGGGACAGTGCACTTAGAAGGGCCCAGATCCCACACCCAGGGGCCTTCAGAGAGGCACCAGACTGGTTCTGGGGAGAGTGCTCAGCTAGCCCTGGGAAGACTGAGTACATGGAGGATGACTGAGTGCTGAACAGGAAGGGAGAAAGGCAAAAACAATCACCCCTCAGCCTCCTGCAGCCAGCAAGACCAGAAAAACCAGTTTGGCCAGTTCACAACCAACAAGAGGTTTTTGTTTGTTTGTTTGTTTGTTTGTTTGTTTGTTTAATCGATGTCAGTTTTTTAAGTGATTTTTAATTTTTAATTTTTATTATTTTTATATCTCTCAATTCCTTTTGCTTCTCTTTCCTTCCTTCTAGTTTTATTCCTTCTTCCTTTCTTTCCAATTTCATCTCTTCTTCTTTCCTTCTTCTGCTTTTTTTTTGTTTTTTCTTTTTAAATACCCACAAGTGAGACAAAAAAAGACAGAACTGTGAAAAGACCAGAGTTCGACCCAAAGATGGGGCAACCCAACAGCTGAGACAGCAAGACAAATCTCACAGAGAACCTACAAGTTATTTCATATTCGTATTATTATTTTTTCATTATTTTTACATCTTATTTTAATAGCATTTTTGTATTCCTCCTCTTTCTGTATAGTCTTCTTTGCTTGGCTGGCTATATTGTATCATTTGACAGGTTTTCCCTGTTATCTCTCACAGTGTATTACTAATTTACTGTCCTTCACTTCATTTGTGTTCCATTAGTACACTGCTCAAGGTTCTATACTCCCTATTCTTGTTATCTAGATCCCATAGATTCTGTCATATGATTGTTGCTCTGATGTTTCTGTAAATAATAGCTATTCTATACAATTGGAAATACTATGCAACACCCCATGCCCCAGATCTTAGCCCACTTCACTCTTTACTGAACTCTATTACTATAGTGGTTAACTCTCTTCTCTCACACACTACACCTATTTACTATCCTTTACTCTCACTTTACCTCAGAATCTGATCTCCCACAATCTCACTGCTTTCTAAATCCAACACACAAGCCTTCCCTTCCCAACAAGAGTCTTATCTTCTTTCCATTCTTTCTAAAAAGTGGCTACTTGAGTGGAATATCACAGTTAACACTATACATAGCCAAAGGATCTCCTATCTCTTCTCTATGGGTTGGTACTTTGAACACCACAGAATACTCTCTTGTTGTCTTAAACCATTTTGCCTTCCCCCTCCAACTGATCACAAGAAAGGGTAGGTAGAAACTGTGAACACTGGGATACCCGAAGGAGACTGCACCACTGAATCTCACAGGTATTCTGCCACAGAAGTTCACACCATAAATCCAGGGAGCCAGAACAGATCAATTTCAGAAGCAGAGGCTAACAAGAAGAGTCTCACAAACAATGGGAAGACAAAGAAACACTCCCCAAATGAAGGGAAAGAAGAAAGCCTCAGAAAGAATGATAAATGAAATATAGGCAACTCAACTATCAGATATTGAGTTCAAAGCAATGATTATCAGGAAGCTCAATGAGCTCACAATGAGCTTCCACAAACTACAGGGAAACTACAATGAATCAGTGCAAACTATATCAACATGAAAAAGAAAATAGAAACTATCAAGAAGGGTCAAGAGGAAATAATGAATACGATTTCTGAACTGAAGAACACAGTAGAAGGAATGAAAAGCAGGACCGATGAAGCAGAAGATCGGATCAGTGAGCTAGAGGACAAAGTAGAAAAAAACACCCAGAAAGAGCAAGAAAAGGAAAAGTGGCTCAGAAAGAATGAAGAGGGTTTAAGAGAAATGCAAGACAATATGAAATATAATAATATCCATATAATAGGAATACAGAAAGAGAAGAAGAAGAGCAAGGGATAGAAAACCTATTTGAAAAAGTAATGATAGAAAACTTCCCTAATTTGATGAGAGAAAAAGTCACACAAATCCAGGAAACACAAAGAGTCTCAATCAAGAAAAACCCAAACAGGACCACCTCAAGACACATCATAATTAAAATGGCAAAATTTCAAGACAAAGAGAGGATCTTAAAAGCAGCAAGGGATAAACGGGATGTAACATACTAGGGAGCCCCGTTAAGGCTAGCAGTTGACTTCTCAATGAAAACGCTCTAAGCCAGAAGAGAATGGCAAGAAATATTCCAAGTAATGAGAACCACAGGTCTGCAACCAAGGCTACTTTACCCAGCAAGGCTCTCAATCAAGATAGAAGGCCAAATAAGGAGTTTTCCAAACAAAAGAAGTCTAAAAGAATACACCTCCATCAAACGAGCTCTGCAAGAGATGCTAAAGGGACTGTTTTAAGGAAAGGAAGGAAAAGAAAGAGGGAGAGAGGAACACAGGTAGGAAAATGGCAGTGAGTAAGTACCTATCAATAATAACCTTAAATGTAAATGGATTAAATGTTCCAATCAAAACACACATAACAGCTGAATGGATAAGAAAGCATGACCCACACATATGTTGCCTACAAGAGACCCACCTCATGATAAAAGATCTACACAGACTGACAGTGAAGGGCTGGAAACAAATTTTCCAAGCAAATGGACAGGAAAAAAGCCAGGATAGCAATACTCATGTCAGACAAAATAGATTTCAAAAAAGGGCCATAATGAGAGACCCAGAAGGTCACTTTATAATACTCAAGGGAACAATCCACCATGAAGACAAAAACATTGTAAATATATATGCACCCAGCATAAGAGTACCCAAATACGTTAAGAAAGTCTTAGAGGACTTAAGGAAACATATTGACAGCAACACATTATAGTAGGGGATATTAACACCCCACTGTCAAAAATGGACAGATCTTCCAAACAAAATATCAACAAAGATATTGTGACATTGAACAATGCCCTAGATGAAATGAACTTTACTGATGTATATAAAGCCCTTCATTCCAAAGATGCTAAATACACATTCTTTTCCAATGCACATGGAACATTTTCAAAGATAGATCACATGATAGGACACAAAATAAGCCTCAACAAATTCAAGAAAGTAGAAATCATATCAAGCATTTTCCCTGACTGCAAGAGACTGAAACTAGAAACCAACCCCAAGGAAAAAAGCCCAAACACTCAAAATCATGGAGATTGAATAGCATGCTATTAAACAATGAATGGGTCAAGAATGAAATCAGGAAAAAAAATCAAAAAGTTTCTGGAAACAAATGAAAATGAACTCACAACAACCCAAAACTTATGGGACACGGAAAAGGCAGTCCTGAGAGGGAAGTTCATAGCAATACAGGCCTACCTAAAAAAGATAGAAACATTTCAAACAAACAACCTAACCCTATGCCTACAAGAACTCAAGGAACAACAACAAAGACAGCCCAGAGCAAGTAGAAGGAAGGAAATAACCAAGATCAGAGCAGAATTAAATGACGTAGAGACTAAAAGCACAATTCTAAGGATCAATGAATCCAGGAGCTGGTTCTTTGAAAAGATAAACAAAGTCAACAAGTCTTTAAGCAGGCTCATCAAGAAAAAAAGAGAAAGGATCCAAATAAATACAATAAGAAATGAAAGAGGAGAGATTACTACTGACACCACAGAGATACAAAGGATTGTAAGAAATTACTACAAACAATTATATGCTAAGAAATTTGAAAACCTAGGTGAAATGGACAAATTTCTAGAAAAATACAATCTTCCAAAACTCAATGAAGAAGAAGCAGAAAGCCTAAACAGACCAATAATAGCAGATGAAATTCAAGCAGTAACCAAAAAACTCCTGACACACAAAAGCCCTGGACTGGATGGTTTTACAGGAGAATTCTACAAAACATTTAAGGAGGAGCTAACCCCTATCCTTCACAGACTATTCCAAAAAAATCCAAAATGATGGAAGACTCCCAAATTCTTTTTATGAAGCTGATACCATCCTAATCCCCAAACCAGATAAAGACACAACAAAGAAAGAAAACCGCAGGCCAATATCGCTGATAAACATAGACATTAAAATCCTCAACAAAATATTAGCAAACCACATCCAACAATACATTAAACAGATCATACACGATGACCAAGTGAGATTCATCCCAGGGATGCAAGGATGGTATAATATTCCCAAATCAGTAAATGTAATACATCAACAAAAGCAAAGACAAAAATCACATGATCATATCAATAGATGTGGAAAAAGCATTTGATAAGGTATGGCACCCATTTATGATAAAAACACTCAGCAAAGTGGGAATAGAGGGAGCATTCCTCAACATAATAAAAGCCATATATGAGAGACCTACAGCCAACATCATACTCAATGGGCAAAAACTAAAATCTTTTCCACTAAGATCAGGAACAAGGTAAGGTTGTCCACTTTCACCACCTCTATTCATATAGTATTGGAAGTTTACCCACAGTGATCAGACAAAAAAAAAAAAGAAAGAAAGAAAAGGCATCCAAATCAGAAAGGAGGAAATAAAACTGTCACTGTTTGCAGATGACATGATAGTGTACCTAGAAAGTCCTATAGACTGCACCCAAAAACTGCTGAACCTAATAAATGAATTTGGCAAAACAGCAGGATACAAAGCCAATATCCAGCAATCAAAGGCATTTTTGTATACAAACAATGAAATATCAGAAATTCAGAAATGAGGGAAAAATCCCATTTGCTATAGCAACAAGAAAAATAAAGTATGTATGAATAAACCTAACCATGGAGGTTAAGGACCTGTACTCAGAAAACTACACAACACTAAGCACAGAAATTAAGGAAGACACAAATAAATGGAAATATATACTGTGTTCATGGATTAGAAGAATTAACATTATCAAAATGTCCATACTACCCAAAGCAATTTATAGATTCAATGTAGTCCTTATTAAAGTACCAATGACATATTTCACAGATATAGAACAAACACTTCAAAAATTTATATGGAACCATAAACACCCCAAATAGCTGCTGCAATTTTGAGAAAGAAGAGCAAAGTAGGCAGGATCACAATACCTGATACCAAACTCTATTACAAGGCCACTATAATCAAAACAGCCTGGTACTGGCATAAAAACAGGCACATGGATCAATGGAACAGAACAGAGAGCCCAGAAATAAACCCAAGTCTCTATGGTCAATTGATATCCAACAAAGGGGGAAGCAACATAAAATGGAGTAAAAATAGCCTCTTCAACAAATGGTGTTGGGAGAACTAGACAGCTACATGCAAAAAAAAAAAAAAAAATGAAACTCAAGCACCAACTTACACCATATGCAAAAATAAATTCAAGGGAGATAATATTTAAATATAAGCCGTGACACCATTAAAGTCCTAGAAGAGAACATAGGCAGGAAACTCTCAGATATTTCATGCAGCAACATTATCACTGATATGTCCTCTAGAGCAAGGGACATAAAAGAAAGAATAAACAAGTGGGATCTCATCAAAATAAAAAGCTTCTGCACGGTTAAAGAAAACAGTATTAAAATAAAAAGAGAACCAACTGTATGGGAAAACATATTTGCCAATGATACCTTGGACAAGAGTTTAATCTCCAAAATATATAAAGAACTTACAAGATTCCACTCTAAGAAGACAAGCAACCCAATTAAAAAATGGGCAAAGGATTTGAACAGACACTTCTCCAAGGAGCACACACAGAGGATCCAGAGACACATGAAAAGATGCTCAATATTGCTAGCTATCAGAGAGATGCAAATTAAAACCACAATGAGATACCACTTCACACCAGTCAGAATGGCCATCATAAACAAATCAACAAACAACAAGTGTTGGAGAGGTTATGGAGAAAAGGGGACCCTAGTGCACTGTTGGTGGGATTGTAGACTGGTACAACCACTATGGAAAACAGTATGGAATTTTCTCAGAAAACTAAAAATGGATCTGCCTCTTGACCCAGCAATTCTACTGCTGGGATTATACTCTAAGAGCCCCAAAACATCATTCCAAAAGAATCTACGCATCCCAATGTTCATAGCAGCACAATTTACAATAACCAAGTGCTGGAAGCAACCCAAGTGCCCATCAGTAAATGAATGGATAAAAAAACTACAATACACTTACACAATGGAATTCTATGCAGCAGAAAGAAAGAAGAAGCTCCTACCCTTTGCAACATCATGGATGGAACTGGAAAGCATTATGCTAAGCAAAATAAGCCAGGCAGTGAAAGACAAATACCATATGATCTCACCTTTAACAGGAACCTAAACAACAAAGTAAACAAACAATCAAAATATAACCTAAGACACTGAAATAGAGAACAGGCTTAAAGTGTCCAGAAGGGAGAGGGGAGGGAATTTCAGGGGAATTTCAGGAGAGAATGGGAAGGGTTTACAGGAACAAATATAAAGGACACATGGACAAAAACTAGGGGAGGTGAAAATGGGAAGGAGGTGGGAAGGGATGGCTGGGTGGGCTGGGATGGGAGTAAAGGACAGAAAACTGTACTTGAACAATGATTAAAATAAAATTTAAAAAAAAAGAAAAAAAGCATAGAGTGGCTTAATGGGTAAAAAAAAAAAGCCACAACCATATGCTGCCTACAAAAGACTCATTTCAGTTTTAAGAATAAACATAGATTCAAAGTGAAGGGGTGCAAAAAGATATTCCATGCAAGTGAAACCCAAAAGAGACATAAATATACTTATACAAGACAAAATAGACTTTAAGCCAAAATTGGTAATGAGACAATGTCATTATATTATGATAAAGAGGTCAAGTCATCAAAAAGATAAAACAATCATAAATATATACATACCCAACATCAAAGCACCTAAATATGTTAAGCAAATACTAATAGATCTGAAGGAAGAAATAGGGAAAAATAATAGTATGGAAATTCAATACCCCACTTTCAACAATGATTAGATCACACAGACAGAAAATCAGCAAGGGAACATTGAACTTGAACCACCCTTTAGACTGAATTGATCTAACAGACATATTAGAATTTTCCATCTAACAACAGCAGAATACATATTCTTTTCAAGCACACAAGAAACATTCTCCAGGACATATCATATGATAGGTTATAAAACCAGTCTTAGAAAATTTGAGAAGAGTGAAATCATACCAAGTATCTTTTTCAACAACAATAATAGCAATATGAAACTAAAAATAAATAATAGGAGGAAAACTTTTAATTTTACAAATATAAGGAAATTAAGCAACATACTCCTGAACAACCAATGACTAAAAGTAGAAATCAAAAGGAAAATCAGAAATACCTTGAAACAAATGAAAACAGAAACAACATACCAACACCTATGGGATGCAACAAAAGTATATAGTTCTAAGAGTGAAGTTTATAGTGATAAATACCTAACTGAAAAAAAAATTTAAACAACATAACTTTATCCCTCAAGGAACTAGAAATGAAGAACAGATTAACCCAAAGTTACCAAAAGGAAAGAACTAAATGAAATAGAGACCAGAAAATCAATAGAAAAAATCAATCATAATTGAGAAAACTTCAGCTCACTTACCTAAGAAAATGAGAGAGAAGATACAAATAAATAAAATTACATATGAGAGAGGAGACATTAAAGCTGATATCATAGAAATATATCAATCATAAAATACTACTATGACAACAAATTGGATAACTCAAAAGAAATGAATAAATTCCTAGAAACATTATCAAGACTACATCACAAAGAAATAGAAAATCTGAACAGATCAGTAATAAATATGGAGATTGATTGATCAAAAATCTCCCAACAAAGAAAAGCTCAGGACCAGATAGTTTCTCTGGTAAATTTTTGCCTAACACATAAAGAAAGATTAATGCCAATTCTTCTCAAATTCTTGCAAAAAAAAAAATTGATGAATGAGGGACATTCTCAAACTCATGTTTATAAGGCCAATATTACCATGACACAAAAGCCAACAAGAATACCACATGAAAAGAAAATGATAGACCAACACCCTGATGAATATACACACAAAAATTCTCAACCGAATACTAGAGAAATTAATTGACAAAGACATTAAAAGCATCACACATCGTGATCACGTGGCATTTACCCCTGGAATGCAGGCATGTTTTATCACACACAAATTAATAAATGTGAAACACCACACTAATAGAATAACAAATATCATATAATTATTTCAATGATTCAGAGAAAGCACTAGATAAAATACATCAATTCATCACAAAAATCCTCAAAATGGAGTTTAAAAGGAGCATGCCTCATAATAAAGGCTATGACAAGCCCACAGTTATCATAATGAAGATGGATGGTTGAAAGCTTTTTCTCTAAGATCAGGAAAATAACCCTAAAATTTACCTAGAATATGGCAGTTAAGAAGATGGCACCCAAAGTCTGAGAGGATTTTGAGAAGTGTGTCCATGACAGAGGAGGGGTTAACAGTAGGGAGCAGGATAACGGTTTATTTAGGAGGTCATATGTCTGACACAGTAAAAAGCTTCCAGTACAGGAAAACCAAGCAGAAGTCTGGGTAATAGCAAACAGGTAGCATTAGTTGCTACCTGTTTGGATTTCCCAGGATTTCCTCATGCAATAGGAGAGAGAACATATGAAGAGTAGGGTTGGACTTAATTGTGGAAGGTTTTAAATGCCAGGGATGAGTTGTTTTTTAACCTGTGGTTGTTGACTATATCTGCACATTAGAATCATCAGAGGAGCTACTTAAACTCCCACATCCCAGCCCCCACCCCCACTCTCACCCCACCAGACCATCAACATTAGAACCTTCAGGGACTGGGTAGTTCTTGATTCTAGTGCACAGCCAGGTTAAGAACACCAGTCCTAGACAGTGGCTATGACAAGGCCTAATATTAAATCCAACTCCCACAACACCAAAGGAGAGAAGGTCATATCTTTCTTTGATCTTTTAGAATAGCCATCCTGATCCGCACCACCATCACATCTCTCAACTGTGGGTTTGAAGCTGAACCTTGCATCAGAGACTTCTGTCCCCTCTGGAAGAGCTACTCAAGTGGCCATTCCACCTCAACAAGCTGCCCCCTCTGATGGCAGAAATTTCACTGTCTTCTAAGGCATGTGTTCCAGCTTTGAGCGATTGAGTTGTTATTCAGTTGAAATCTATATCCCAGAAATCTCCATTGTCTGACCCTGGTTTTCCCCGCTGGGGTGACATGAAACAAATTAAAACTACCTTCCACCAAATACTTTAAATAACTGAAAATAGCTAACCCATCAGAACCCTAACTCTGCTCAATAGATTGAACATCTCCAATTCTCCCTGTAATTCCTCTTGTGATCTGGTTTCAGTTCTCCTCAGCATACTGATCAGGTTATTCTGAATACACACTCGTTTGCCATGTCTTTCTTAAAATGTTACACTCAGAATTGGGTAAAATACTGCATGTGTAATGGAACTTACATAATAAGAATGGAGTGATGGGCACACTGTGGAGACAGACAGGCAAGACAGGTTAGATTCTCTCCCCTTTACATGTTAAGTCCTACATTCTAAGTCTGCCTCAATTCTAGAAGACTATGATTCCTCTGCTGCTGGGATAAATATCACAGCATGCTTGAAACTCCTGGGATACAGTTTTTCCTCTGACTCAGTCTCTTCTACTCACTCCCTCTTATTCCTGGTTCTGATTCTCCCACCTAGCCTCAGAATCTTAAATTTGCAGCTCCTTTTTTTATGATCTCCTTAGTCATCCTCTTTATCATAGATAATAAACCAGAAAGTAGAGAACCCATTGCTGAATATTTTTCACTTTCTCCTCAAGCAAGGAAACCAACGAGTTATTAGATAGAATGCACTTCCCATGTTGTCTGTTCCTCATGCTTAGGGTTGAGTTCTACATCCACCTGATTTACAATGGCATCACTACCCCAAGGGTACTCAGCTATCTTCCCTGCTTTATTCACTTACAGTACTTACGACCTAACTTATCAAATATTTCATTTATATTGTTTACTGCTTGCTTCCCCCATACTTGAATACAAGAGGGAAGGGATTTTCACTGTTTTCTTTACTGCTGTATCCCTCGTGCCTGGAAGAGTGCTTTGCCTATTCAGTAAGTATTTGTTAAATGAATGAATGATGATTTCTTTGATAACTCCTATTGATCTTCCAGGGCAAACTGCCTGTGTTTATTTCCTGGTATTCAGACTCTACTTCTGAATACATTCCCACTTTGAATTTAGCATCAGGCCAGATTGGCTAGATTGTTGATCACTGGCAAAACTTTTATCATTTACCATCAGTCTGACTATTCTTCCCAATAGCCAGCAGATAGCAGTTCCTTCCATCAAAGCATGCCACAGAGGTTACTGAAGAATTGTCCTGTTTTCCTGCTCTTTCTTCTATCAAGCTGCTACAAGGTTCAACTGCACCAAGTTACCCAGAGCTCAGGTCAAGCCATGGTCCGTGCACATGGCCAAACTGTGGTGCAGTACTTTGTCAGTATTGCCAAGTTCCAAGGCTTATGGATTCTTATAATTTAAACATTAATTTTCTTAAATCTATAGCATGGGTTTTCATTTTAAGCATTTATTATTCTGGATCTTCTGAGATTTCCACAGGCTCTATTTCAAAATGCTTGAATTTAGCCTGTCTTATGTGAGTGTCAGTTGCAACGTGTTCTGTTGGTATAAAAGGTATGCTCAGGTAAACAAGCTACAAAGGCAAATCGAAAGCAATTCCCAGTCCTATAGGTGTTGATAGTCCAATTTATCACCCTGACTCTTTACTCCAGAGAGTCAATTCAATGTCCTCTTATTTACTCTGGCACATTACAATGACCCAACTTCTAGAAAAGTCAACAGGAAAAACACTTTCAAAAAGCACACCAAAATCCCAAGACACTTTTCAAAATGAAGTAGAAGGGCCTTGGCCAGTGTGGCTCAGTTGGTTGGAGCATTGTCCCATGATTAGAAAGTGCGAGTTCAATTCCCAGTCAGGGCACATACCTAGGTGGCAGGTTGGATCCCAGCCTGGGTGCATACAGGAGGCAATCAATCAATGCTTCTCTCTCACATCAATGTTTCTTGCTCTCCCTGCCTCTCTCCCCTATTCTCTCTCTAAAAATCCATGAAAAAAAAAATGTCCTCGATTGAGGATTTTTTTTAAAAGGAGAGAAAAACAGAAAGAAAAACAGTGGAAAGGAGTAAGACAGAGCAGACAGCATCAATTTCCCATCCCTCTCACAATTCTGAAGATGTGCTTAATGCAGTGTCAGAGGTAAAACAGACCAAAAGCTGCAAAATCTAAAGAACCCTTAGGGGAGATATGGCTGCACATTGTTGGGAGCAAAGAGGAGAATGAACATGGATTTCTCTGTGCCTAATTGAGAAATATGGTTAGTTTGCACTATCCAAAAGTACAAGAAAGAAATTGTATTGTTTCAATACTTTTCCTGATTTTCCAAAGCCATGACAAAAAGAAATAAATACCTCTATGAAATTCTTTCCATGAGGAACATAAGCTCTGCTTGACCCAGTTTTCCTAGCAGAGGTAGGGCATTTCACAAGCAGCACTTGAAAGGCTCAGAATTACACAGCCTTGACCACAATGTTGATCAAAGTGTGGCCCTCTGGTAAAATAGGACCAAACACAAAAATCCAGACTGAACCCTTTCACAGTTCAGTATCCCTAGAGCAAAATTTTGCCTGAAGTCCTTACTTCAGCTACTCTTGAAGTTCAGAATATGAGTCTTAGGCTGCCAAATAATGTCTGATAATTCCAGGGAAAATAATAAAAATTCAAATGAATGAGAGTCCTGTTTCTTTGCCTTCCAAAATAGAACATGTTGTTTTTCATCTCCACAGGGAGCAGGAGGAGACTGGCCAACTAGTTCACTGTTTTGCCTATATTCAAAACACAGCTCTATTCATATCAGATTTCACCTCCACTGTTGCCTCCTCCCCACCAAGTTATCAAAGTTATCAGTGGGGCACAATTACACCATCATCTCCCTGAACTCTGCAAAACAGGCTCCCTGAGTACCATTTCTTTGCTCTCAAAGTCAAATATCTCTTAGCTGTCATGGCTCTATGGCACTTTTCTTTAATGGAATTATGAAACTTTGGAGAACAAAGAACACATTGACAAAGGTTAAAGGAGTAACATGTTAAATATATTATAAATGAAAATTTAATTCCAAGTACTAGTATTACTAAACCATAGGCACTAGCTTTCTGTAATGGTGTTCAAAGTTATTAATACTTTGTTGCCACTGGCATGTAATTTTGGTGCTCCTGATGATGTAATTGCTGAGAAGCCATGTGCTTGGTAATTGCACAATGCATTGTATGGAACTGAGCTAATGCCCTGAAATCTAGCCATTGTTTGATATTTTCTTCCTCCTAATTAATTCTACTGCCTGATGTCCATTTTATGGTTTAGATAAAATAAAATATAGCACCTATGTTCTCTTACTTAGTCCTTGGGGAGTGGAGGAGAGTGGGGATGGAGGTAGAGATAATATAACTGACTAGAGCATTCTGAGTTATAGAGGAGCACACCACTGGTCATATCTACTACCAACAAGACATAAGAGCCAAGTATGACTGCTAGTAAATTTATTTATATTTATATTTATATTATTTATATTTATATTTAAAGGCAGAGTGGCTGTTACCACCTTCTTTGACAGATGCTAAACCCATTCACACTACAATCCACACAAAGCACAGATGGAAAGGAACATAAAAGTAAACGTTTAGAAAAATTCTTGTAATAGGCAACCATTAATTGATCTGTTATTTTTTAAATTTGACTTTATATGCAAATTAAAGCACATGTCTGTGTGTCAAAAGGATTATAGTTGTAAGAGTTGATGAAAGGCCCAGATTTCATGTGGCAGCCCCTATTGCTTGCTCAGTGGTAATTTAGACTTTTATCTTTGTCTCAGTCATAAGTGACACAGAATGTGTAAAAGTCTGGGCTTGAAGCCAGTCTGCCTGGGTTTGCATTCTGGCATGACCACTTATTACCTGTGTGATTTGAGGAACATTTTTTAACCACTTTCTGCCATATTTCCCCCATATTTAGGAAGGGGATTATAATATTTTCTTTCTTACAACATTGTTGTTGTATATATTAAGTGCATTAATGAATGCAAAGTGCTTAGTATAGTGCCTGGCACAAGTAAACTCTATTCAAGTGTTAGCTATCATTGATAGTAAATAGAAATAGTCTCTAACTAACTCAGGCAGACAAGGAATATATTGAAAGGAAAGTAGGCAGCCTGTAGAATTGATAGGAAGTCTGGAGAACGCACATCAAATGGACAGGAGTGACGGCATCCAATAAGTAGGATTCCCCAAACTGGGTAGAACACCACTTCCACCAGCACTGCCACCTTCACACACTACCGCTGCCATTGCACATGACCCCTGTTATGACTGGATACCTTATACTGCCACAACTAAGTCCTAACCTCATCCTATCATCCATTCCAGAGTCAAAACCCAGGTCACATGGCTGTATCCTACCAGCTCTGAGTAGGAAGGGGTATCTGCTTCCTTAAGTTCCTAAAATGTGAGATGCAGGTCTCTTCTACCAAGATTCAAAAATATGAGGATCCCCTAAACAGAAAGAAATTTTGGATGCGAGGAAGAAAAAATCAAAGATAAGTCTACTACCATGTTAAGTTGCCTAGAAGGAACTTAACCAAGATTCCTGACCCATTGAGGAAGAGAAAGAAGAATGACTGTGTGATCCAGAAAACAGGTATCAACACTTGCCACAAGTATTCAGGTAGAAAGCATAGAAGAGTCAGAGAAAAAAGAAAAGGAAACTAGAAGCTGGCCACTAGGTAGGAATGATCAGTGTAGCAGACAAAGAAATTCAGCCTAGAAGGCAGTAGAAACAGGGCTCTACTAAAGCCAGAGGAAAGGAATCTAGTCTAGAATAGTGGTTCTCAAGCATGTTAGTTTTAAGGTCCCTTTACAATCTTAAAGTTTATTGATGATTTCAAAAATCTTTTGTTTATATAGGTATTAAGATGTACCAAGGCCTATACTACACTAATTCAGAAGTTAAATAATGCAATAGAGATTCAGTTTCATTCTGTCTTCCCTCTTTGCATTCCTCATCTTCAGCCTGTCAACTCTCTTCAAGGCCTCAAAATGACTGCCAGAGCACCAGATGTCACATGTAAATACAACTTCAACAAGAGATTGTGCTGTGCCTCCTTATAACAGCAAAACAAATTTTCCCAAAATCCCACATGAAAACTTTATCTCATATCTCACTATTTTTGCCTAAAAATTATTGATGAGAAGAATGTGGTCCCAAAATTAATTGAGACAACCATCATTTGCTTCTGGAGGTGGTAACAGATAAGCTTTCACTGAGACCATTTTGGAGGGGTCCGTCAGGAAGAAAGAAGAGGGAAATGCATAATAGTAGTTCCTGTATTTTCAGGGGTTTTTTCCACTTAAGAGTTAATTTACTACTTTTTTTTTTAGAAAATATGATGCTGACGTAAACATGGTCCCATGGAAACAGAAACCTGAAACCTAGCATAAAATCCATGCTTTTTAAATGTAATATTAATAAACATAGGTGACTAATTTTGATATAATGGAGTTAAGTAATTGCTAATTTACTAAATGTAACATATTATTTTTTCAGTGTCTTCCACATAAAAGTTGTTACTAAACAACACTCCAGAGCCCCATTAAAATCACTGAATGAAAGCAAATTCAATTACTGCTCACTTTCAAGGCAGAGTGTGCTATTCATATTAGGTCTGTAAATGTGGTAGCACCAAGCATTAAACAGTGCCCAAAAACAATTTGGAGAATAAATGCCTGGGAATGGGGCAACTAAGAATGAGGAGAAAAATTAGATTAATTGTAGTGAAAGAAAAACCATCAAAACAAAGTTATGAGTGGCATTCTATGAGCCAGCCCTTTAGTGAGCAAGAAGCCATTCTCAGCTAAGTAATCATCATCTTGACTATAAATCATCACCTTCATTAAATGTCTTTCAGTAAAAGCCTCCCTATTCTTAGGGTCAGTGAATTTAGTACCTTTGATTGCAACTAATTACCTCTATTTTCAAGCAAAAAAGACAAAGAAATTCAGCCTAGAAGGCAGTAGAAACAGGGCTCTACTAAAGCCAGAGGAAAGGAATCTAGTCTAGAATAGTGGTTCTCAAGCATGTTAGTTTTAAGGTCCCTTTATAATCTTAAAGTTTATATATATATACACACACACACACATATATATATATACATACACACACACACATATATATAAATATACATATATATATGCAGATTTTGCAGAAGATGTCAACCAGTGTGGCAGTAGATATTTCTAAAGAGATCACTATACATCAATATTTCTCAGTAACAGAGTAAGAACTGTCATACATGTTATAGAATACCAAAGTCACTTTGATGTAGCTAAGAAATAAACCTATTCTCCTTCCTCTAAGAAAATCTCAAATACATAGAAGCAGTCTAAGGCGGGTTTTAGCTCATTACAACTCTCCCACCCAACACAACCTCTAAAGATAAGCACAGCAATTGACAATGACAAAGTCAGATACTAAATCAGAAAGGTCTGAGGAATTAACTGTTCCTTCTACCAACTACCCAGAGAGGGCTCACTGAGAATCTCCCAGGTGACTCTGCAGTAAGATCATTGTCTTGGAGACACTTCCATGCTCTGCAAGTGGGGGGGGGGGGAGAGGGGGAGTGATTTCTATTTCTATGTGTGACAGTACACCTGACAGACTTCAAAGTGTCCCATGATCCTGCCTCCTTGTTTCTTGCCCTGTGTAACCCCCTCCATCTAAGTGTGGGCAGGACCTGTGACTTGCTTTTCACCAACAGACTATGGCAAATGTGATGTGGTGTCACTCCTGAGACTGAAGTCTGTAAAATTCAATTTTGCTAAAAAACTCTCTAGAGACATGCTTTCTTTCTCCCTTACTGGTTTTGAAGATGCAAACAGCCATGTTGTACATGAGAAGCCCTGTAGAGAGAGGGTGTGTGGCCAGGAACAAAGAGTGGCCTTTAGAAAATGTGGTCAGCTAAACAATAGCCAGCAACATGCTGGGCCTCTCATTTTTCTAGTCACAAAGAAATGAATTTTGTCAGTAACTTGAATGAACATGGAAGCGGACCCATTGCCCTGACCAACATTTAGATTGTATTGTGTCCCGGGACCCTGCTAAGGCTTACCTCAACTCCCCACCCAGAGAAACTGTGAGATGACAAATGTGTGTTACTGTAAGCTACTAAATTCACAGTAATTGTTACATAGCAACAGAAAATTAACACTCTAACCAGACCTAGAATAACAGGACTTCAGGTGATAGAGATGCCAACCAGAAAGTCAGACCCATTCTGTACCAGACTTGACCAGCAATACATTGTTTTCTATCCCTTCCTCCCTATTCCTCAAAATCTTACTGTTGCTCGCTGATGTTTGTGGGTTAATCTGGTCTGCACATTTCGTAATTTATGTTGTAGCTCTTTCTTCCTTCTCAGAGACTCTGCCTCTATTTCCAGCTAATGGGAAAGCATTTTACCCAATGAAGCAAAATTTATTAAACTGTGTCCAAATGGTCTGATAAATTTATGCACCACTAAAGTGAACCAATTTATTCCTCATTCAGACACATCATTTTCATTGTCCCTACATCCATTACTATAGCATCCCTCACTAATGTTTCACTTGCTCTAAACTGTATTAACATCTTACAAGATTTTATAATGACAAAGAATCCTGAGAAAAGAATACCAAAGATGACTTCTCATATATTTTTTTTTGCTTTTTCTGACTGGATAGATAGATGATAGATAGATGATAGATAGATAGATAGATAGATAGATAGATAGATAGATATAGATAGATAGATAGATCATTTATAATAGCTTCATTCCAGACATAGCAAAATGACACATTGTTGGCATTTATACTGTCCCTTTTATTCAAAGTGACTTTATCAGTGATTAATGAGGTTGAATTTTAGGCTAAAAAATATTGGAAATAGATAGAAAAATATATGGATATCTTGTCTCCAACTCTGCAAGTAAAGTAGCATATGCATGAATTTTAAGTTAGAAGGACAAACACAGAGCTGAGGATGGGTGGGGAGAATGAAAATAAAAATCTGTGGAAAATGGGAAGTAAAATTTTGATTATGTATTTTAGAATTTATATAATTTTTAATGTGAGAAAAGAAGACTAAAGTAAAATTCACAACAAATCAATACATCTACTTAATTGATCTATCACTGCAATTTACTTTTCTCATCAGCTAAGGGTCAGAGCAGTTCACTCCATTAGGAAAATGGCATCACCAGTGCTCACCTGAAGGTGGACAAAAGCAGAGAAAACCAGGGATTTGTAATTAAGTAGCAATGTTTTAAACATCAGCTCCAAATCTCCAAATTCATCAACACTTACATACTCTAGGGTAACTAGGAGGGGAAAATTTAACTTAGAAAATGGAAAACAGATTACAGTCTTAAACAATAGTAAACTGCAAGCTATATCACTACAGAGATGAGAGAAACACTGGCAGCTCAGGAATTCCTTATAAAGGGATTTAGAGGAAATTATCCAGTTGGAAGGAAGGTAACAGACTAGTATTAAACTGCATTTGCCTACACTTTAAGCAAAAATTAAGAAGTATTAGTTATCCATTATTAAAATATGAGATGTTGTGGAAGAAGTTGATACACAAAGCCACCTCTTGGCCCTACCATGATGAGATAAATGCCCAAGTTTTAAATGCTTAATAGGATGAGAGGGGCCAATGAGCAATTCACCTTGCATCTCCTGGGTGAGCTGTTAATCCCTGACATGTATGGATTGCTTTACGTAACCTCACTTCCCTTAGCTACTCTGAGGATAGAGCCCTGCCTGGGTAATTTGGCCCTAATCAAGTTCAGCACCTGCACCATGAGGCTCTGGCATACAGCTCACTTGCCTTACCTCATTTCATTTTTAAAGCCCCATGAAGTAGGTACTGCCAGAACGACCACCATGCACCATCATATTGTTCGGCGCAATCCCTGAAACAATAAGCAGCTCAACAGAGACCAGTTATTATTACTATCCCGATTGTGCTCATCTATTTCTAACACAGAGCAAAAGAATAACCCTGAACAAAACAACTGACATCAGGAATAAACTTCACGGAATAATGTTTTCTTAGTGTGTGTCAGAACACAGGCAGACTCAGTGGACCATGCCCACCCCTTCTCCAGCCTCCTTGCCTTGAAGTCGCCTCAGGAGCTGGGCAGACCCTTTTCTTTCTGCTGCTGCTCAGTAAGTGTGGCTGTTTGGTCAAGGTTTTCTGCTGCTCTTGGGAAAATGAAATCTCTCTGCTTCTGTTCCATGTGTTGAACTCTCTAACTATGGCATTGATACCTTGCACACTCCCCAGATTCCCTCTTTTGTGTCAAAAATTAGGGAGGGAGAAACTGCTGCAGTGGAAATGAGTAGTGAATAAAATGAAAAATTCTCTGCTTGGTTCACTGAGAATATTCCATTTTTTATGTTTAGCCTCATGCTACTGCTGCCACTGCAGAGCTACACACATGTGTGGGGTGATTTCAGGAAACACGCTGAAGGAAACAGGCTGAAGGAGTGGGGGGTGCCGGGTCAGAGTGACAAGACAGAGGTGAATTTGGAGGTGACCTTGGGGCACTGACCCATCCTCAAGGAGGGCTGACTGTCCAGTACCTGGTGCAGAGGAGAAACAGTGGAGCCCCTCCTGACTGCAAAGGCAGGTGGAGATGTCACCAATGAGCAATGTTCCAATGTGCAGGCTGACAGAACAAAGTGTATCATCCAAATGGAACACGGACTTTGACCTGAGAATGAATTCTACACAATTTTTAACAGCGCAATCGCTAAAGTAGCTTAGAATTGATTCACGTTTTCTAACTACAAATGCCAAAAGTGGCAAGGTATCCTGAACAGCAAAAGGAACTCAGACTGGGGTTAACATGGAAACTGGCTAGCCTAGTTCCCTTCCACTACTGAAAAATAAAACTAATTTTTTAATATAATCAACATAGGAATTATCTCAGAAGTTTTCAAATGCAAATATTTGAGCCCCAGCCCTGACGATTCTGTTTCCATTGGTTTGACAACTTCCCCCAGATATTCTTTTTTCCCCTGGCTCTATTAAGATATATTTAACAAATAATGTATAAGTTTAAGGTGTACAACATGATGATTTGATATACATATATACTGTACACTGATTACTGCACTAAGTCCACTTGCAAATTCATTCCTCACACAGTTATCATTTGTATGTGTGTTGAAAACATGTAAGATCTCTTTGCAGCTTTCAAGGATTCAGTACAGTATTGTTACCTATAGTTACCATGCTGTACATTACATCACCAAAACATCTTCATCTGTAACTAGAAGTTCGCACCCTAATGAAGTTTATTTGTGGACCAGTGCGGAGGGGCAACCCATATGTGACTCATTGGACTTAGCTGTGGCAGAAGCTTGAATCACATTCCTCCCTGGGACTTTTACCTAAGGTTTATCCTAAATGCTAGAGGGCACACTACCATAGTCCCCTCTAGAACCTCCTCTGGTCTATTCTGCTTGCTGATTTTTCTCTCAACCCTTTTAGATTTTAATATATCACCTAGTATTACCCCCATTCAGAGAATAAGGAAACAGACTCAGAAAAGGGTTATAGAATTTTCTTAAGTTTACAAAAAAGCTACATAACAGAAGCAGCACTCAAGTCACTACATGCCTCCCTGTTTTCCCTCCCCCCAATTCCCCATTGTTTGGCCTATAACATCTAATATCAGCTAATAATTACTAAGCACCTTCAATGTGTTCTATATTGACTACATTGTTTAAATTATTATATTTAATTCTAGCAAATATTAACAAAAATGGGAACCTAAAAGTTATTGAAAATATTTGAAATTTTTTAATTAAGAATATTAACATAGCAAAAGAAAAAAATTCTGGCCAAATGTTGATGGAATAAGATCAGTAGGAATCTTCTTTGGGTAGCCTTTAGCCTTCCTCTGGTTTAAATATATATTAAGGTGCCATCAAGCAACAGTAGAACCTATAAGCAAGTCTTCTGCCCCTATTCCCACCTTTCCAAACAGGCAGATGTCCCAGAAGAGGATTAAGGAATGGGGGTCAGGAAGAAAGAATTCTGAGCAGGCACGAAGTCTTAGAGACAAAAGCCTGGAGAAAGAGTCCAAGGCTCAATCTAATATACTCAGAAACAAAACGTAGGAATTTTTAGTACCAGCCCTCCATGGAGTTCTGCAAAATTTGGAAGTTGAATAGAATGATAATCATTTATGATTGTTTAAATAACTACCTTTTCATTAAATTCATTGGTGTGACATTGATAATAATATTATATAAGTTTCAAGTGTATATTTCTATTATCATCTTCGTGTTGTAGTGTAAGGCTACCACCCAAAGTTAAATTTCTCATCACCATGTATTTAACCTCCTTTACCCTTTATTACTTTCCACCCCCTTCCCTCTGGTAACCACAGTACTGATGTTTGTGAGTTTTTGTCTGTTTCTTTTTCTTATTTATTCATGTGTTGCTTTCTGTTTTATATCCCACATATGAGTAAATTCATATGGCTCTTAAATTTTTCTGACTTATTTCACTTAGCATGATATTCTCAAGGTCTATCTTTGTTGTTGCAAATGGCAATATTTACCTTTTTATCTTTTAAAATGTACATGTAAATTAAACTAACTTCTCTCAGGTTTTCTCAGGTGATTAAAGGAAAATATACTAAAGCACATAGAATAGTGCCTAGTCATTGGGAGTCCTCAGCACAGGTGGCTGTTATAATTTTACAAGACACAAGTGAGTCTGACAGCCTTGCCTAGGCTCTTTTAATAAAACTTTACTAACCACCCAGTGGCAACTGCCACAGAGGAAGGTGTTGGGGAAACATGATTAAAAATGAAATTTCCTACCAACCCAGAAAACCTCTCCACAAAATTAGAGAAAGAAAACTGTTCTGTTACCGAATAAGCATTAAATCAGAATGTGATGCACACCACGGACAATCCACTAAGAGACCGCAAAGACAAAAAGAAATCAGATCCCTTTTTATGTAGCCAGTCAGATACAACCCATCACACACATGTTCTCCAGACGAACAATAACCAGTCCTCCAGGAAGAGGGCTTAACAGCACCGTCTGTCACACATAGTTCATCCTAGATTCACCTGGTAATTGAAGTGCCCATTTGTGTTAGCTAGATGGCTTTTCCAAGGCAAAATAAATTTCTTGTATCTTCATGACACAAGGAAGTTTTGGAGCCAGGCACTCTTAGAAGTAAGGCCTTATTCTCCCAGAAACTGAGATACAGGATACTATCTTTTTTGATGATTATATTTCTAAGAGTTTGTTCCCAGGCCCTTGAAAAAAGCATTCTTGGGTCATAAAACTAATAAGACACTCATTTAGCTTTTAAAAAGGTTTACATGCATTTCAAAGGGACAAAAAAGGAACTTAAAATTCTCTCTAAAATAAATCCTCTAAGAAAAGAGAGGATAGCTTTTTTCTTAATTTTTGACAAGGAAAATTAACCCCTTATTTTTAATTTGTATTTGCCTTTATGAAGGCAGATCTCTGGGAGGAGTTAAAAAAATCCCTCCAGACATGTCAATTATTTCTTAATGAGAAAACTCACACAAACAGAAACAAAAGTAATACATAAATTAGAAATTTCCAAAGAACATATGGGTAGTAGAGGGGATATGCAACACCTATTTTTTTATTGTCACAAAAAAGAACTATTACCTTAGAAACAAAAACACTAGGTTGGCAAAGTGTTAAGAGACAGTGTCCTATCAAGGGCCATGTAAAAGTCAAGTACTGACTTCACAATCATCACAGGCTTCTGAAAACCTTTTGAAAAGTGTTAATACTGGCGCGTCTGCCAAATTGGGTGAGTAGATTATGTAGCTGTAACATTAAGGCCTGATTGACTGTTACATCATCACCTTTGTCCTTGGTGTGTACCACACTGTTGTGATCTTATGGGTGTTGTTTCTCTCCTAAGAAATGGCTCCATCCCAGAGAACAGCCATTGCTGTGGACATATACTTAGAGGGCACTCTGGGACCCTTCAGGATGAAAGTACCTTGTAAATGTGAGATATTGCCACCATTAGGAGTGAGATCTAACCCTGGACGATGTCATAAACTTAATAGTGGGAGTTAAACCACCATCGTTTCCAAGTATTCCATCCACTGTGTATTCTTGTCATAACTCAAAAAACATGGAATGTCATTATCAGGGTATCTACCTGCAGACCATTTTTTCAAGATCATAAAACTACAGGACACTCTAAGCCTAGCTTATCCTCATCAAATAGTAGATTTAAAGTACTATCCTCTAGGAAACAAATGAATACACCAAAACAATTTTATAATTCCACTTAAAATAGACAAATAAATAATATTGAATTAGTACATTTTTAACACAATACTTTGGTTTTTCTTAATGTCAAATATAGGGTCCAGCACAAATAATGTCCCTTTTTTATTAGAAACCTTTTATTACAAAATCATAAGCATATAATTCTGTAATATAACAATGTCACACTCAAGCACACATATGTTTTAAGTGAAATGTTCAAATTTCTGTCCATCCTGTACGAGACATTCATGCACCCTACCAACCACACACTCAAGCAAGTCTTACTTCTGCTGGACCCTGTATAATAAAGTGTCATTCACTTTCCACTAGTAAATAACTAAACTTCATTTTATTTCTTGTTATTTTTATTTCAAAAGATAAACCTTTGAAGTTTAGCAAGACACTGTGCCCAAACAACATTGTGCCTAAAATAAGGAAGTGATATACATTGCAAAACAGTCTTTCTACATTTTTAGGACTCACCATGATAAAGAGCTCAGAAAGCATCCAGTCACAAAAAGGCAAACACAACAAACACAGGTGACCTAATGAAAGTGTGCACAGGAAGTGATTGCCGAGCTACTGAGGGATCTACAAAGTCACAGGTCTGTACCTGGTGCTTTACTTTACTGCCTTCCCCAGCTTCCAAGTTAAACTCCCACCCAAGACTACAGTGTTTAGCACATTATCCATATGTAGTATTGAACAAGTGCATTTCTCTGTTTCCTTCTGCCTGAAGGGAATGGTGATATTCAAGCAGGGCTATATGGCCATGGATTTCATAAGGAGAATGTTTGCTTATAGGAACACCTGTTCATGCTCTGGGACAGGCTGTGACTATTTCATGAGCTCTCCTTTCTGACCCTTGCCAACAGCACCCAGTCTACACCTCAGAGCCTGTCCTGCACATCTGTACTCATTGCTTACCTCTCTCTGTACCTCCCACTCCACATTGCCATTCCAGGCCAATTGACGTAAGTTGTTCATCACGTAGACCAATCAATGTATCCAAAGTATTCATCAGTTCCATCTCATCCTGAGGCTTCCATGTGCATTTTTTTAATTAAAAAGTAGACTGAAACCAGATTTCTTGAGTAGAGAAAAATTTCCTAGTCAACAAAGGTACATTCAAGCTGCATTGTTGTATCTATCTTTAGAACAGAAAATGATGGTCTGACAACTCAGATTAAAAATTCCACCTTCTCAAAACCCTGATCCTCACGGAGGCAGCCTAATGCTCTAAGAGTATGTACTTGGAAATCTGACAGGTGTGGGTTTCAGACCCATTCCCACAAAGAGTTATCCATGTGACCATGAGCAAGACACTATCTCCACAGCCTCAGTCCACTCATTTGGTAGAATGGGGATAATAATTCATGTCTACCTCACAGGGGTGTGTAGATTCAAGAAAAGCACTTAGCATGAGGCCCTGAATAACATAAAATGCTTTATAACTATTACGTGCTATCATTAACATTATCATCAAGTAGCTCAGTGAGTGTCAAGTAGGATGGATGATCTCTCTTGCAAAATTAACTCACAAGCCTTAAAAGCAGAAGACCTCAGGACATATCTGACCATAGTAGAACCATGCACATAATATTCCCACCCACCTATAATCTCATTACCCTCAGCTGGCACAAGCAATGAACCACCTTCATTTCTCAAGAGAACCTTAACTATTCTTTGTGAAAACCTAGTGTCAGGCCTGAATAACACCTCCCTAATGAAAGGCCTTCTGTATATGTATTTCTCTAGAGTGTAGCCATCAGCAGACCAAATACACAGTCCCATTGTGCTGTGGTCCTCTTACCCCACTGGAACCACATGGTTTGTATAAGGTCCTCTTCTAGATTTTTAGTAGATTCAAATGACCTCAGATCCACCACAACTGGTTAACTCTCTATCTGTAAAAATCATCTTGAGAACTTGCTTTGCGGCCAAAGGCTCACTGTAAGGCTTTGAGCCATAGGTACCAAATCCCTAGGAAGTGCAATAGAGTCCCCCACTCAGCACACAATTCAGAAGATGATTCAAATATATTACTTTGGCTATATAGGCAGAATTAAAGATCAGGGGAAACTCTACAAGCAGGCTCACACGCGTTGTTTTCAGAACAGAATGGCAGAAACTGAACAAATGTCATCCAAGTGATTGCCACCCACAAAATGCCTGTAGAAGGAGAGAGAAGATTGTTTCAGGTAGGATTTCTCTATACCTCAACACAGCCCACAGAAACTTCAAAGACCTGACAACACATTATCTCACCAGCTTCTTCACTCCTAATTCCTCCTCTGTATCTATGGTCTAGGCTTACTGAATTAATGAGGTTCCCTCTCACACCTTGATACTATTTTTCATCATCACTCCTTATACTTGAACAATCTTTTCCTATTGATTGTCACCAAATTCATACTTTTCCTTTAGAATTTAGCTGCAGCATCCCATCCTGCATGTTCCCTCTATCCGAGCACTAACATATAGCATATTGTGATTGCTGGTGTGCATATTAGTCTTGCCCATTAGAATTTAATCCCTTGAGAACAAAAACAATAAAGCTCAACACTTGTACACAGTTGGCTCTCAAAAAATGTATTTATATCATGGATAATGTTATTCTTAATGGAAACTTTAATGTACTTTTTACTTATTATATTTAATTATTTATTACTGATTTATATGCACCCCAATGTTCATAGCAGCACAATTTACAATAGCCAGGTGCTGGAAGCAACCTAAGTGCCCATCAGTAAATGAATGGATCAAAAAACTATGGTACATTTACACAATGGAATACTACACAGAAGGAAGGAAGGAAGGAAGGAAGGAAGGAAGGAAGGAAGGAAGGAAGGAAGGAAGGAAGGAAGGAAGGAAGGAAAGGGAAGAAGGAAGAAAATAAAAGAAAGAAAGAAAGTCCTACCCTTTGCAAAAGCATGGATGGAACTGGGGAGCATTATGCTAAGTGAAATAAGCCAAACAGTGAAATACAAATACCATATGATCTCACCTTTAAGTGGAACCTAATCCACAAAACAAACAAGCATGCAGAATATAACCAGAGACATTGAAATTAAGAACAAACTGACAGTACCCAGAGGGAAGACAGAAAGGGATAATGAGGGAAAAGGGTGAAGGGTTTTTAGGAACAACTATAAAGGACACACAGACAAAACCAAGGGGTGGTAGAATCAGGGGAGGGAGGTGGAGATGGCTGGGGTAGGAGGTAGAGGTGGGGGGAAAGGCAGAAAACTGTACTTTAACAATGATACAATATTTTTTAAAGAATGCTACAGAAAAAAAAGTATTACCTTTACATTATTTTCCTATCTTGTTTTTACTTAGTTTCCTGAATTTACTTATTAGTTGTAATAATTTCAACTGTTTCTCTTATATTATTTTTAGGCCAAAAGTTTATATAATCTCTATATGATAGTATTTTAATCTCTTATTTTCAAATATCGGTATTTCTTATTTCTATCTTGTAATTTATTTCATTGTCCATAAATTCAAGAATACTGCCAAATAATACTGGTGATTTCAGAGTCCTGCTTTATTTCTGATTTTAAGACAGTCACTTGTGTTTTCACATTAAATAGGATGTTGGCTATTAGTCTTAAATAGTTAATTCAATGAAAAGCAAAATTTCTCAAAATAAAAAACCAGTCTCTTTAAAACAAAATCACAAAATTAAAATAAACAGATAGGCAAATAGGAACAAAGATTGCAAATGGGATGCTATTGATGTTGGACACTGAAGCATTTTGTTTGCATGTCTTCCTTGAACATGGGCTATCATGTTAGTATTTTAGCAGCAACTTCTAGGAAAGGATTTGCGGATTTGGGGCTAATTGCTTCAAAGAAAAATTTTATAGTGACTATTTAGAAAGAAAAAGTAAAGATTCAGTTTGGGATTATGAAATAAGCCACAAAATTAAATTTTTGTTTACACTGTCCAGGATCTAATTTTAAAATATTGTCTTTATTTTATACAATTAAACAGTTCTCACAGGATATGTCATCCCTACCAAAAAGGAAAAAAAAGACAAAAATTCTTAGCTGCTTTATAGATGTCTCTAGGAATTAAAGATGAGAAGATACAAACTGAGCTTCAAGGTCGTGAATTTCTTAAAGAGAAGGACTTTTATGCGAGTACTGTTCTGTTCCCTGCCAGTAGATATTTGAAGGCCAAGTCTGTATTTTATTCTTGTTTTGCATGACAAGGCCAGGCACAGAGGGAGTCTTGAGTTGCATTACCAAACTCCCTCTCTAGCCTTAACCTCATTCTGTCTCATACCCAAGAAGGAGAGGGAAGGTGGAAGAAAAAGTAATCTGGCTACATTTACAATTGTGATTTATTCTATTTTAATGTGCTACTGCTCCTAACCAACATCTCCCCACTTCTAAGTCTAAATTTTGATTTATCTCTTGATTATCTACTATATGTCTTTAACTTTATTAAGAAGAACACCTAGGTGGTGAATGCATTTATATTTAAAATATTTAAGCAAGTATCCAAGGGCACAAAAACAAGATGGAATATTAAAAATAGAAATAGAGATTTGTTTTTGATGGCCATTCTCACTGGTATGAAGTGGTATCTCATTGTGCTTTTAATTTGCATCTCTCTAATGGCTAGTGATGCTGAGCATCTTTTCATATGTCTCTGGGCCCTTTGGATGTCCTAAGTGGAACCTAATCAACAAAACAAACAAGCAAGCCAAATACAACCAAAGACATTGAAATAAAAAACAAACTGACAGTTACCAGAGCCAGGAGAGGGATAATAGGGGAAGGGCCATCAAGGAACATGTATAAAGGACACATGGACAAAGCCAAAGGGGGGTAGGTTCAAGAGTGGGAGGTGGGAGTGGATGGGGCTGGGGGTGTGGTGGGGTGCAAATGGAGACAACTGTACTTGGACTACAATAAAAAAATAAGAATAGAGAAAGAAAAGCACAATGAAGTTATAAATAAGAGCTGGGATTGAGATTTCTAAATGTATTATATATATATTTTTACCTATATTAATTAAAATTCAGCTGACATGTCAATTAAATAGCATGAATGTAAAAAATAAAAAAGTATTTCTCCATCACTTAAAATTTCAAACATGTAAGGTATGTCTGCTCTATACAGTCTTCAGAGGCCCAAGCCATGCTGACTGTCTTGTGGGTTTGCCATCTCTGAGGCATAGTCACATTCACATGCTTCAAGATGTCTCCTTATCACATCTGCACTCCAATTACACACACCAATTCCACCCTATCTCATTGGCCAGAATGTAGTCATGTGGCCACACCTAGTTGCAGAAAGGACTGGGAGAGATCATCTTTACCTAGGCAGTATGTACTCAGCTGAAAGTTCTACTGTTGTATGAGAAAAGGAAAATGCAGAGTGACCAACTAGCAGTTTTTACCTCTTCACAATGTGCCTCCAATACTTGACATCACAATTTCTTCCAATTTAAAAAGAAAACATTGTAGTTACATCATTTGTTGTGAATGTACCATAGAAAATCAATGATTTTCTGAGAAGAATTACAAGTTTTTTCCTCAGAAGACCAAACTAGAACTTCTCCAAAGTACTGTATGTTCTGAAACTTTGCATATCAGAGAAAGTCTCTGTTTCCCTTATCCAAGAACTCCTATTTGGATAGATAAAATTTTGAAACCATACTTTTCCCCCCTAAAATATTTTTTAAATACCAGCACATCTTTGGAATTCTGAAAAAAAATTTTTGCAAATTCATTTTTGTTCCTTTGGGAGATATAGTTATATATATCACCCAAGTGCTTCCAGCACTTGGCTATTATAAATTGTGCTGCTATGAACATTGGGGTGTAAATCAGTAATAATTAATTAAATATAATAAGTAAAAAGCACATTAAAGTTTCCATTAAGAATAGCATTATCCATGATATAATATATTATATATATATATCTCCATATATATAAATATATATATATATATATATATATATATGGAGAGAGAGAGAGAGTTGGACAGGTAAAAAAAATTATATTTTTACTGGAATAAGTCTAAATATAGCTTTCTTTTCTTTAATTTCACATAGATCATACTAAAACTTCATTCCCAAACTCAGATCTTCTAGTTTACAAAGTTTCTTCTATTGTTTCTTTGATTATTTACCCGACATTAATTTTTGTCTCTCTTTTTTTTTTAAGATTTTATTTATTTATTTTTTAGAGAGGGAAGGGTGAGGGGGAGAGAGAGAGAGAGAGAAACATCAATGTGTGGTTGCTGGGGGACATGGCCTGCAACCCAGGCATGTGCCCTGACTGGGAATAGAACCTGCGATGCCTGATTCGCAGCCCGCGCTCAATCCACTGAGCTATGCCAGCCAGGGCTTAATTTTTGTCTCTTATTCAAGAAAAAAACTCAGGTGTTCATTTCATAATATATAACTTAACTTTTATCATGTTTTTCTCTTTATTCCTTTCCTTTGCAATATGATAATATTCCTCTAGCTTATCCCCACATCAAGGTCTCAATATTTTGCTAAATGGAAATATTCCTATTAGTGCAATATTATTTATAGAATAATCTTATCCCTTGTGATTTCCAACTTTCCTTATTAAAATAAGCAATTTTATTTCAAACTCTCTTTGTTATTAAAATCACAGTCTTTCCTTTTGTGTTTATTTTTGCTTCTTCAACCCCTTTCCAAGTATGGGTGAGAAGTCCTCAGCCTTTATCCTATTGGAAATGCTACCAAAGGTATTTTTTATTCCTGTGTGTTTGATATGATCAACACAACAACCAAATAGTATATATTGAGCATCTACTCTGTCTCAGAGACTGTGCTAAGTATTTGTTACTCATGGGGAAACCAGAATGACAGGTCCCAAGCTTCCATGGACTTTACACTCTATCAGCAAGCAGGGTGAAGTAGAATGAATCACACTGAAGAGAAAGCATAGGGTGTTTGCTACTGAAGCTTATATATTAAGGGATTTGATCTAGGCTATATTTTGAGGAAACACCTCCCTGAAGAGGTGACACTTAAGTTGAAATGAAAAAACTGAATAGGGGTTAAGAGTTAGGGAGTCAGCAGAAACCAGAGATAGAGAGTGGGGAGGGAGGGGTGACAGGTGACCCAGTGAAGGAGATTCCTGAACAGAAAGCTGGCATAAGAGGAGAGAATATAGCATCCTCAAGACACTAGATGATCCCAGATGGCTGAAGCTTGGAGTGTGAATGGTCACACAGAACAAACTCTATCTGAAGTGCAAGCTGTGTTTCCAACTATATGATGGCATGAAGAGAGCAATGGGGTGATGTGAACCCCCCACCCCTGAGATTTCATAACATGATTTTATTTTAGTTAAGTCGTCCAGTATCAACTGAGAAAGGCTGAGTTATAACCCAAAATTTTCCACAGGTATAAGACAATAGCTTACTTGAAAGAAAGATATAACAATCACCCGGAAAAGTCTGCAGCCAAAAATCCTTCAACACAAATGAATTTTAATCTTTAAATGCTCAATAAATGTTGGTTGGTTGGTTGGTTGGTTGGTTGCCCCAAATACACAGAAATTAAAATGCAAGCAAATAAAATATACCCATGAGTTAAATTTTATTTTTCAGACTTGTCAAAGATTTTAAATATTAATATTAAAATGAAACTTGGTTATAGTCATAATATATGCACATGTTACAAAGGATTAAGAGAAGCTTCAAGTCTTTCAACAACCACAATAGTCTAACTTCAATGGCTCACAAGGATCATTGAGGACAAAAAAGAAAGATGGTCAAATGTCAGTGCTTCCTTTCCAAACATTAATTGAGGGTGCAGCAGTGTGATTCATTTCCAGTAAAATCAAAGACATTGTGGGATAAACACAACACATGAATGCCAGGCTAATCCTCCCTGTGTTAGTGACTTACTATGGGATGCTTGTGACTCCACTTAACCTCACTGTGTCTCCACTCCCCAATCTATGAAACAGGGTTATGAATTTTAATCTACTTCTCAGAGATAGCAGGTGGATTAATTATAATAACACCAAATTAATTAAAAACACAAATCATGGGAATGTTTTAGCAAGAGCTATAATTTCTCATGTAAGCAATGTGAATTCATTCTCTAGAATTGTTTCAAATACTTCACCTAATAATTCATAAAAATGAAAAATACATTGAGATCTTCCCTTTCAGTGACTGAAGGCATGATCTGAGTCTTTTTTTTAAATAAAAACTTTTTAGGTATAAAAAATGACTTTGATCCTATCTGCACTCAGCAATTCAGCGGATGGCAACTCAGCTAAGAAGATTTAAGAGCACTGTCCCCATCTTGCAAGACTCCACTGAAAAATACTCATTTAGCAGTCTAAGAGTTACCTTGACCTAGAATTTATGCCAGAAACAACAAGGGCGTAAAGATAAAACAGCTTCAGTCCACTAATCACAATAAACTTATCCAAGACAAATTGACTGAATAAATATGGGCTAGTCAATTCAATTATCTACCCAAACTTCACTGTTGCAAGAGTATAAATGCCATACACCTAAATACTGTTCCTAAAACAATTAAGCTTACTACTTCTCCAGAAATTGGGATAACAGGAAAACACTCAAGTTCATTGTCAACACTCATCATAACAGTTACTAGTCAATCTGTATTTGTACTTTACAGAAATATTCACATTCCTGTCACATGCAAAATGCTGAAATGTTGGTGCAGAGAGTAAGTTAAACAAACATTAACAGAATCTAAATCTGCACAATAAATATCAGTGTTAAATCCCAGTGAACTACAACTTATTTATTACCACCACAGACAGATTACTTTTGTTGAAGTTTAACAGCCTAAAAATATATATTTTTTCTATAATTCAGCTACCTGGTTTCCCTTCAGTTTTCAAAGAATTACAACTTCCATTTTATGACATGACCACATTTTTTTCCACCAGAAGGCATAGGATAAATCACATTGTGTATAATAGGGGTGGGATCTCAGGACAGAGGGTCATAAATTCAGCCCCCACAGAGCTTGTGAGTCCTCCCATTCCATGACAGAAGCAAGTATGCAGAACAAGGCTTCCACCTAACTGTATGGCTACATGACTTATACAAAGTAGGTCAGAAAGTTCCCAAAGCAGCAGCTAGTTATAAACAGTGTTTCCAAGGTCACTACATAATACTACTGTCTATTGCCTTCCCTTAGAATTCTCAAAGAGAAAGACCTACCCAATTGTGCTAATATAGTATGTCCCTCTGGAGATATTCCAACCTCTGTTGGTGGTTTTTCCAGAGAGAACTTGAAATATGAAGAAGGAAATAGAAAAAGATTTAAAAGGCACAAAAAGTAAAATTACTGGATTACTTCCAAGATGTTAACAAAGGTATAACATTCCTCATTTTTACAGTTTCTATCCCTAAAAAATATGTTAAAATATGACTTGTAAGTTACAAAGCGATATGTTATATGACCATAAAATGCTGGATTACTATAACTGGCTAGGTATGATCATTGTTTCTAGAATAACTAGAGTTAAATTAAGGAAAAAATTAAAGTAGAGTAGCACTAATCATGACATAAAATTATATTACTGTTATTCAGTCTAGATATCCAGGAATAATAAAAATTTGAAGATAAGAAGAAAGATTTGGATTAGCTTGAACTACTCATAAAATTTAAGGAAGTAAAATAAGTCTTTTTAATAAAAATAAAGCAACCTCTCCACTGGCACTCAAACAATACCACATGGTCTACACTGGTACAAGCCTATCTTCTACACATATTTCAGAGATGAATCTTTACATTCACTGGCCAATTTAAGTAACATAAATGGATGTGGGTAGTCAAAGCAGAAAATAGATCAGAAAAGTTTCTAGGTCCAATATTAAAAATGAAATTAGCATAATATGAGACTGTCTCTCTGCTTCAGATTTTCTATTCTGTCCTCAGAATACCTAACCAGTTCCTTCTGAGGTCCCTGATGCACCATTTATTAGAAATATACATCCACATGAAGAACCTTTTAATTTCGCTGGGAAAATGTTTGACTGTAATTTTCCACAGCATAAGTGTGAAAGTGTTAGCAAATATGACGGACATGCTAATTAGAGCATAAAGATAATGTATTTATGTAAAATAAACATAAAGTAAGTATATTTTAGGTGCCACAATATTGAAAGTTCTTAAATCATACTGCACATTTAGAGAGACATGTGAAAAGCATGTTATTTCCTTTATTTTCCACCATAGTAAGTGCATTAATTTTGATAGAAATCTAAATCCATTGATCTCCAATGAGTACTCAAAAAACATTGGAAATACTGAATAAGAAGCAGATCCACTGTAAAATGATTTCTAATTTCTATTTTCAGTTTCTAATATGTACTAAGAATAGATGCTACCCATGAAAATCAGACTCTCCCTCTGTCCTGTTCAGTGTGAATGATTAAATGTCCATGTTTGCTTGCCAGTGAGGTAGAGACGGAAATCCACGCCCTGCCTGCTCTATCCCTACATGTGGACTCAGTGAAGCTTAACATTACCCTTTCAAAAGAAAACAGAAATGCTTTGTTCTTCACACATTCAAGTGAAAAATAAACTCTGCCAGAAAACAGATTAGTGTAAATTTTTAAATTCTGTTTCCACAGTTTATTATAGATGCTACTTTTACTATTGTAACTAAAAGAATTCATAACAGAAAGACAATCTTAACTTTTTGTGTTCTCACTGGATAGCTCAATCTGATTGTTGTAGAGGATATAATTTTGATTGCAAAATTCACACAAGGGTTTTATAAGCCATTTTCATGGATGTAGCAAATACAATCATATATTTTGGCCAGTGTAGTCTAAGAAAATACACACATAGTCTCTTGCCTTTCTCCTTTAAATTAAGCAGGTTTACAACAATTTGTAGCAGAAAATTAACCAGTGGAACCCATTGAATTTTTTTATTAATGTTTTTTTAATTATTTTCATGTGAATATATTTTTATTTTATTTTTTACAAGTTATTTCTTTAATTTTTTAATTATACTTGATGTCAAATATTAGATTATTTTCAGGTATGCAGCATAGTGGCTAGACATTTATACAAAGTCATCCTCCCAATAAGTCCAGTTCCCACCTGGCACCACATGCATAGTTATTACAACATTATTGACCACATTCACTATGCTCTACTTTACACCCCTGTGACCACGATGTGCTTTTAATTCTTTTAAATATATTTTATTGATTATGCTATTACAGTTGTCCCATTTCCCCCCTTCACTCCCCTCCACCCTGCATATTCCCTCCCACCCACATTCCCCCCATTTAGTTCATGTTCATGGGTCATACATATAAGTTCTTTGGCTTCTACATTTCCTACACTATTCTTAACCTCCCCCTGCCTATCTTCTACCTACCATTTATGCTACTTATGCTCTGTACCTTTTCCCCCCTCTCTCCCCACCCCACTCCCCTGTTGATAACCCTCCACATGATCTCCACTTCTGTGGTTCTGTTCCTGTTCTAGCTGTTTGCTTTTGTTTTTGTTTTAGGTGTGGTTGTTAATGATTGTGAGTTTGCTGTCATTTTATTGTTCGTATTTTTTATCTTCTTTTTCTTAGATAAGTCCCTTTAACATTTCCTATAATAAGGGCTTGGTGATGATGAACCCCTTTAACTTGACCTTATCTGAGAAGCACTTTATCTTCCCTTCCATTCTAAATAAAAGCTTTGCTGGATAGAGCAATCTTGGATATAGGTCCTCGCCTTTATTGACTTGGAATACTTCTTTCCAGCCCCTTCTTGCCTGAAAGGTTTCTTTTGAGAAATCAGCTGACAGTCTGATGGGAACTCCTTTGTAGGTAACTGTCCCCTTTTCTCTTGCTGCTTCTAGGATTCTCTTCTTAATTTTAATCTTGGGTAATGTAATGATGATGTGCCTTGGTGTGTTCTTCCTTGGATCCAAATTCTTTGGGACTCTCTGAGCTTCCTAGACTCCCTGGAAGTCTATTTCCTTTGCCAGATTGGGGAAGTTCTCCTTCATTATTTGTTCAAATAACTTTTCTACTTGTTGCTCTTCCTCCTCTCCTTCTGGTACCCCTATGATCTGGATGTTGGAACATTTAAAGATGTCCTGGAGGTGCCTAAGCCTCTCCTTATTTTTTTGAATTCTTGTTTCTTCATTCTGTTCTGGTTGCATGTTTCTTTCTTCCTTCTGGTCCACAACGATGATTTGAGTCCCAGTTTCCTTCCCATCACTATTGGTTCCCTGTACATTTTCCTTTATTTCACTTAGCATAGCCTTCATTTTTTCTTCTAATTTGTTACCAAATTCAGCCAATTCTGTGAGCATCCTGATTACCAGTGTTTTGAACTCTGCTTTTGATAGGTTGGCTATCTTTTCATTGCTTAGTTGTATTTTTTCTGGAGCTCTGATTTGTTCTTTCGTTTGGGTCATTTTTTTTTTGTCTTGACACCCCTATTACGTGCGAGTGGTGGAGCCTTAGGTATTCACCCAGACGGGGTAACCCACATCTGTGTTGTGACGCTGTATGTGGGGAAGGGGTCTGAGAGGAAACAATGGCACTTTCTCAGCTCTCTGCCAGATTTCATTCACTCCTCCTGCTTCCCACAAGCAAATTGGGCCATTCTGGTGCTGATTCCCATGTGGTTTTAGGACCCTGTGGGTCTCTCCAATGAATTCTCCTGTGAGGCTGGGAATTTCTCCCACTGCCTCATCCCCCACAGGTTTTTTTCAATCAGTAGGTTGAGGCTTTATGTCCCTGCACTGGAGCCCTGGGCTGCATGGTCTGTTTTGCTCCCCAGCTGTTCCTCCTGGTTTATCTGGACTGGAATGTGGGACCACCCAGTACACAAGTTGCCACCTCACCAGGTCCACTCACTGCTGCCTTGCTGGCCAGCTGCAACCTTGCTCACCCCACTCCACTATCTGCTGCCTCACTGGGTCTGCCAGCCACCACCTTGCCCACCCTGGTCCTCCAGCCACAGCCTCGCCAAGAGTCCTCTCTGCCTGTCTGCCTGTTTCTGCCCCTCCTACCGGTCTGGATGAATATGTCTTCTTTAACTCCTTGGTTGTTGGACTTCCATACAGTTCAATTTTCTGTCAGTTCTGGTTGTTTTTTGTTTTTAAATTGTTGTCCTTCTTTTGGTTGTGCGAGGAGGCACAGTGTGTCTACCTACACCTCCATCTTGGCCAGAAGTCCACAATGTGCTTTTTAAGAAGTACTATCATAAGTTAGTATTCCATTTTCCTCCTTTAGCACATATTTATGGAATGAGTTTCTATTCATTATAAACTTTTATAATTTCATCGTTACATTGCCAGTTGCTACAAACACATGCCAATTATCTCTCCAGGCAAGGAAATGTGCTAGAGGTAGTTATTCTCACAATAAACTGGCCATTCTTTTCTCCCACATTCATATCATCACCCACCCCTCAGAACCACCCAGATGCTCACAGGGGAAGCCAGTCCTTCACACTTCTAGGATTATAAGTACATTCATAAATCGGAGACCCTTAATAATAGCAGCTACCATTTCTTGAGCACTATGTTGGTCAATTCACTGACCTTCTCTGCCCCCCGCCCCTTGGCCTTGCTGATTTCTACAGACTGCATGATCTAGGCTCTGAGCCCTTAGTATCTCCTACTCAGTTTGGTCCATGGGACCATCATAGGAAATAAGAAGGCAGGAAGAGAGAGGTCAGGGATTTCTTCTCTCTGCTCCCTGCTTCACTGAAAGACTCTGGCAGTGGTTGCCTTCTCCCAGGTCCACAGCTTCTGCACAGTCCAAACTCTCATCAGGTCCTGATAATAATATCCTCATGTTGCTAGTCCCTACCTGCATTATTGGCCCTTCCTTCCTCCCTTTATTCTGCCCACACCTCTAAAGTATCTCTATTAACACCTATTCATTGGAACAAATTATAGTAGGCACAATTCTAAGATGGTTCTCTCTTGTGCACACCATACATAATCTCCTCCTATTAAGCATGCATGAGTCTAGCCTGGTCAGGTGATCCCTTTAAAAATGGGTCTAGGACTCAGAGACAGAAGTCACAGTAGATACCCTACTGAAGGCTTTAAATTGTCATATTATAAAAAGAAAGGCCACATGGTAGGGGACAGCAGCAAGGCTTAAGGAGCTGAAAGTGGCTCTGGCTAACAGCCAGCAACAAAACAGGGACCTCAGTCCAGCAGCCACAAACAGAAAATCTTGCAGAAGGATCCTGAGCTCCAGAGAACCAAAACATTAAGCTCAGTTTTGTGAGACCCTGAGCAGTAGGCCTAGCTCATTCATACCCAGACTTCTGTACTGCAGAAACTGAGATAATAAATGGGTATTCAGACCATTATTACCCAAATATGTCACACCAGTGTATTACATAAAAATGCTAATGCTTTGCTTTAATAGAGTAGCTTCATGTACTAATTAAAATACCCCTTTTCTTTTTTGTACCCTTTCTCATTCCAGAAAAGAGTTAAAGTAGCTAACCTAACTTTCCATACATTCTGTAGTTCAAACTTTTCAAAGATATACACCCCCAAAGTTTGTCTGCATTGATGAGCTTATATAGTCTTTAAAACTGATTTCTTAAATTTGTTTGAATGAATTATGACTCTAAATATTAGAAAATCTTTGTTTCCCCTAGGCATCTTGATAACTTATAAGTTTGTATGAATCTGGTTTAATACCTTTCTTCTTTACTCCTATTTCTGTTACTGTTTCAAAGTTAGGCGAATGGTTGGCTAATTCCTTTCATAAATCAAATAATATTCTTCCTGTGGTTTCAATGGAGTAAGTCAAGCTTCAGAAACTAGCACGGATACTTACACTACCATTGTTCCAGGGACCCCAAGAAATGAAAGACTATGAATTAGGTCTATATAAGTCACATCCCCACTCAGCATAATTACAGGCTCTGTGGAGTTGCAAACAATGGAATGTTTTAATTCTAAATCAGTCCTTCAATTATCAGAGTGTTACTCCTTCTCCTTGATGTTTTTTTCTGCCCCAGCAAAATTGCAACCACTAATGCTATTTCTTCAAAGGTCTCAAATTCCTGCCCTGGAATTTGCCCAGAGAACAGAAGGTTTTTATGAAGCAATGAGTATTGGTGAATTTGCTAAGGAAAGGTCTCTCTCTGCAGTATATACAATCTCAATCTTTCTCTAATCTCTCTCTTTCTCTCTCTCCCTCCCCACTCCATCAGATTTTTCTCCATAAAAATTTAAACATCCTCAGGTTTCTCTGATTTAAAAAATAAATCCTTCCTCACACCTATGTGGACCTTTATCTCATATGCATTTCTCAGCTAAATTTCTAGACTTATCCATATTTACTTTATCCTTTTGCCCTTGACCCTTTAATTTTGGCTCCTGCTTCCATTATTTTACTGAAATAATACTTGCTAAGGTCAGCAATGATCACATTGTTAAATCCAAGTATGTTTGTCAGTCATCATTTACATACTATCTCAGAAATAGTCTTCTTGAAATCTCTCTTCCTTTGGTCTCTGGATCACACTCTCCTGATTTTCTTCTTACCCCTCCAGCTGCTTCAACTTGTTTATTTCTAGGCTCATGCTGGTCTATCAACCAGCCACTAACTGTTGACAAAGACAGAAGAGCTAGAGTTGATCTTTGAGAATCATCTTTGAAGTACCCCTCTTTAAGTCTAATTAATTTTGCCTCCTAAATAGTTTCAACTCCATCTACTCCTCCCCATCTCCATTGTCACCACCTCTTATCCGAGCTATAATCACCTTTCCCTGTGATACTACAATAGTTTCCTAATTGGTCTCCCTCTAATATGCTCTCCATAGTGAGACCAGAGGGGCCCTTTAAATATGCAAATCTGACCACATCCTCCTGTCTCCTTGCATAAGCTTTTCCATAACTTACTACTGGTTTTAAGGTAAAGAACTTTAAATGACCTCCATGTTCTTTGACTGATCTGATCTGTACGTTCCACCAGCTATCTATCCACTGTCATCCTGCATCATTCTCTGTCCCCTCCTTATTTGCATTCCTGTATTTCCTTAAACAGTTAATATCCCCCCATGGTCATTGTAATAGGTGTGGCCCCTGTGAAGAAACCCTCCCCTCTCATCTTATTCAATGATCATTCCTTTGGGGAAGCGTTCTCTGATCTCTCAGTCTACGTCAGAGTCTTTAGTTGTATCTTTTGGGATTATATGTATTGTCATTAATTACACTAATTAGTGTGATTTTTTGCTTATTTATTTAAAGTCTGCCTCACCTACTGGGCTATAAGTTCCTTGGGAAAAGGAGCCGTGTCCGTTTTATCTGTAGTTGCAGGATCTGCAGTTAATTCAGTGCCTAAAAGAAGCTCTGTAAGCAAGATACTCAATAAATTCCTCAATAAATAAAAGAATAATAGTAACGCCATACACGAGAATTGTCAGGGCTTTACCCTATCCCTCTGCTTCTCTCCTTTTATGGAAACCATAAGAAATGATGAATTTAGTAAAAATAAGGTGCTGCTTCCTCAGTCCTACAAAATATATTCAATAACTTACAATGCCACTTTTTGCCTACCTTGCTGAATACAGACTGCTCTTGCAAACCCTCGAAGAGCTCTACCAACCTGCACAATCTCTATGTTTGCTGAAAGTCCCCTCTTTTTCTCAAACCTATTCACACACACATACCCAGTTCACATTTGTGACTCAGTGTCACCTCTGCCTCTCCCTCCCATGGCATGTCTGCATTTTCTCAGTCTATCCAAAACTGTGCCCACATTTCAGAGCCTTGCTTACATCTGTCTGTCACATCAGTCCTCTGCAGTGGCCCAAAGCATACACTACACATTTTTGTCCCTCAACTTCGGTAGCTGAGATGTCACAGGCCAATTATGGCCCACATAATCAGAAATCCAGCTGTGTAAGCCCTGTTATTTTTTTCATAATAGTGGCAAGGAACTTATTAACTGTTCAGAAGCATGGGTCTAAAAGCAGTCCCCAAAAGAATCAACTTTATTTAGATGTAAGTGCCCATCTGGGCTCAGAATTAATTAATTGTTTTTTGCCAAGTAAGAATTCTGGCATTTAGCAAACTAAACTATTCTTAAAAACACTAGGACGGCCCCAGTCCATGTGCCTCAGTTGGTTGGAGGGTCATCCCGCTATGGGTATCTAACATTTTCACATCTCTGGGCCACAGAGGAAGAAGAAGAGTTGACTTGGGAGACACATTAAATACATTGAGACACGTAATCACACACACACACAAAAACTCACAATGTTTTAAATAAATTTATGATTTTGTGTTGGGCCACATTCATGGCCCACAGGCCATCCTGAGCAACATGCAGCCCACAGGCTGTAGATTGGACAACCAAATAGACCAAAAGATGGTTACTAGTTCACTTCCCTGTCACGGCACATACCCTGGTGGTGGGTTCAATCCCCAGTTGGGGTGTATAACAGAAGGCAGCCAATCAATGTATCTCTCTCTCATCTCTCTCTCTCTTTCTCTCTCTCTCCCTTCCCCACCCTTCCTCTCTCTCTAAAAGCAATGAAAAAAATATATATCCTTGGATGAGAATTCTTTTTTTTTAATTTTTTAAAACACTAGGACATTTTCAGTCAGAACATACCTCAGTTCCAACTCCAGATCTTCCTCACCAGGGATGCTTCTTAGTTGCTCTCTCAATAGTTTCACAAAAAAAGAATGTACTTTCAGAGTTTCACGAAAATGAGCAAAAGCATTGCTCAGGGATTTGCTGCATAGGGAGGATTTTCTGGAAAGTTTTAAGAATGATAGTCTCATCTCCAAAGCAACAAGAATACTTGTGAATAATCAGTTTGTTTTCAGCTCATTCAGCCCTTTTTGACACTCACCTTCCTCAACACTTTACTAAGCCTGGCATCTAGTAAAAGCCTGCTGCTTAGTCAACTGAAGCACTTATGAAATTACAGTATTTCAAGGCTGCCCTTAATTGCAATCATCTACCAAGATATGGGTAGTTGAAATATTTAGTTCTTAATAGACTTGTAAACAAAAGCAAACCATGAAAATATCTTTAGATTATTTTTTTCTTAAAAAAAAACAGTGTATATGTGTGTGTGTGTGTGTAAATAACTATATATTTATATCTCTTTTTATTTTTATTTATTATTTATTGTTATTCTATTACAGTTGTCCAAATTTTCCCCTTTACCCTCCTCTGCCCAGCCCACCCCCTGCTCCAACAGTCAATCCCCACACTATTATCCATGTCCATGGGTCATTCATGCATTGCTTTGACTAGTCCCTTCCCCTTTTTTCCACCATTATCCCCCTGCCGCTGTCCCTTCTGCCACTGTCACTCAGTTCTATGTTTCCATGTCCCTACTGCTATTTTGCTCATTAGTTTTTTGTTGTTGTTGTTTATTAGATTCCTCTTATAAATGAGATCATATGGTATTTGTCTTTTACGGATAGCCTTATTTCACTGAGCATAATATTCTCCAGTTCCATCCATGCTGTCACAAAAGGTAAGAGTTCCTTTACCTTTTTTTGTTTTTCAATTAAAATTGTCCCAATTTTCTCCCCATTGCTCAACCCTGCCCCGCACACTCCCAGCTTCCTCAGTCAATCCCCACCCTGTTGTCCATGTCCATGGGTCCTTTATACATGTTCCTTGACTAGACCCTTCTCCTTTCCCATTACCTCTCCCCCCACCCACCTCTGGTTGCTGTCAAATTATTATTTATTCCCATGTCTCTGGTTCTGTTTTGCTCGAATGTTTGTTTTGTTCATTAGTTTCCACTTATAGGTGAGATTATACAGTATTTGTCTTTCACTGCTTGGGTTATTTCACTTAGCATATTGCTCTCCAGTTCCATCTATGCTGTCAGGAAGGGTAGGAGTTCCTCTTTTCTTTCAGCTGCAGAGTATTCCATTGTGTAAAGGAACAACAGTTTTTTGATCCACTCATCTATTGTTGGGCACTTAGGCTGTTTCCAACACTTGACTATTATAAATAATGCTGCAGTGAACATTGATTGGGGTGTATAGATTCTTTTGAATTGATGATTCAGGACTCTTAGGGTACAGTCCCAGCAGTGGAATCACTGGGTAAATAGACAGCTACACTTTCAGTTTTTTTGAGGGAATTCCATACTGTTTTCCACAATGGCTGCACCACTCTGCATTCCTACCAACAGTGTACTGGGGTTCCCTTTTCTCCACATCCTCACCAACACTTGTTTGCTGATTTCTTAATGATGGCCATTCTGACAGATATGAGCTGATATCTTATTATGTTTTTAATTTATATCTCTCTAATGGCTACTGATATTGAACATCTATTCCTATGTCTATGGACCATCTGTATGTCCTCCTTGGAGAAGTGTCTATTCAGGCCCTTTGCCCATTTTTTAATTGGATTTTTTGTCTTCCTGGTGTTGAATTGGATGAGTTCTTTATATATTTTGGAGATTAAACCCTTGTCTGATGTATCATATTCAATAATGACTCATATGTTCTCCCATATAGTCGGGGGGGGTGTTTCATTTTGATGATGGTTTCTCTAGCTGTGCAGAAGCTTTTTAATTTGATGTAGTCCCATTTGTTTATTTTTCCTTTCTTTCCCTTGCCCTAAGGAGATATATCAGCAAAAATATTGCTACATGGAATATCTGAAATTTCACTGCCTGTTTTTTTGCTAGGAAGTAAGTATCATGACTTATATTTCACTCTTTTATCCATTTTGATTTGATTCTGGTGTATGGTGTAAGTTGGTAGTCTAGTTTCTTTTTTTTTTTTTCCACATGTACCAGTCCAGTGCTCCCAACACCATGTATTGAAGAGACTCTTTTTACTTCACTGTATGCTCCTGTCCCCCTTGTCAAATATTGACCATAAACACATGGGTTTGTTTCTGGGATCTCTATTCTGTTCATTGCCCTATATGTCTGTTCTAATGCCAGTGCCAGGCTGTTTTGATTACAGTGGCCTTGTAGTATGGTTTTATATCAGGTATTGTGACCTCTCCAACTTTATTCTTCTTTCTCAAAATTGCTGGGGCTATTTGGGGTCTTTTTTGGTTCCATACAAATTTTTGGAGTATTTGTTCTAGGTCAGTGAAGTATACCATTGGTATTTTAATGGGAATTGTATTGAATCTATAAATTGCTTTGGATAATATGGACATTTTAATGATGTTAATTCTTCCAATACATGAAACAGTATATGCTACAATTAATTTGTATGTTCCTCAGTTTTTTTCTTCAGTGTTCTCTAGTTTGTCAAGTATAGGTCTTTTATCTCCTTGGTTAAATTTTTTCCTAGGTATTTAATTTTTCTTGTTACCATAGTAAATGTGAATTTTTTTTCCTAGTTTCTCCTTCTGACAGTTCCTTGTTGGAGGACAAATATGCCATCAATTTCTGAATAGTGACTTTGTATCCTGCTGTTTTGCCAAATTCACTTATTAAATTGAGTCGTTTTTGTAGAGACTATCATGTTTTCTCTGTACACTATCATGTCACCTGCAAATAATGATAGCTTTACTTCCTCTTTCCCAATTTGGATGCCTTTTATTTATTTTCCTTTTCTGATCACTGTGGCTAAAACTTCTAGTAGTATGTTGAATAAAAGTGGTGAAAGTGGACACCCTCATGTTGTTCCTGATCTTAGGGCAATGCTTTTAGTTTTTTCCCCTTAAGTATGATCTTGGGGACTTCTGGCCAAGATGGAGGCATAGGTAGACACACGCACCTTCTCACACAACCAAAGGAAGGACAAAAACAAATTTAAAAACAAAAAACAACCAGAACTGACAGAAAATCAAACTGTGTGGAAGTCTGACAACCAAGGAGTTAAAAAAGAAACATTCATCCAGACTAGTATGAGGGGTGGGGACGGGCAGCCAGGCAGAGAGGACTCACAGCGAGGTAGCAGCTGGAGGACTGGGGCAGGCAAGTCTATGACTGGTGAGCGAGGCAGCAGCTGGAGAACCCAACAAATATGGAACTGTGGCAGCCCCACGTTCACATGCAGATAAACTGGGAGGAACTACTGGGGACTGTGAAAGATCGCACAACCCAGAGTTCCAATGGGGAAATAAAGCCTCAAACCTCTGACTGAAAACACCTGTGTAGTTGAGGGGGAAGCAGGAGAAACTCCCAGCTTCACAAGAGAATTTGTTGGAGAGACCTACAGGGTCCTAGAATGTACACAAACCCACCCAACTAGGAATCAGCACCAGAAGGGCCCAAGTTCCTTGTGGAAAACAGGGGAAGTGGCTGGAAACAGGCAGAGAGCAGAACAAGTGGTATTGTTCCCTCTTGGACCCCTCTTCCACATACAGCATCACAACACAGACCTGGGTTGCCATGCCCTAGTTAACACCCAAGGATCTGCCCCTTACTATGTAACAGGTGTGCCAAGACAAAAAATGGCCCAAATGAAAGAACAGATAAAATCTCCAGAAAAAAATACAACTAAGTGACAAAGAGATAACCAACCTATTAGATACACAGTTGAAAACACTGGTAATCGGGATGCTCACAGAATTGGCTGAATATGGTCACAAATTAGAAGAAAAAAATGAAGGCTTCCAAGTCAATAAAGGCAAGGACCTACATCCAAGATTACTCTATCCAGCAAAGCTTTTATTTAGAATGGAAGGGCAGATAAAGTGCTTCTCAGATAAGGTCAAGTTCAAGGAGTTTATCATCACCAAGCCCTTATTATAGGAAATGTTAAAGGGACTTATCTAGGAAAAAGAAAATAAAAAATACGAACAATAAAATGACAGCAAACTCACAATCATTAACAACCACACCTAAAACAAAAACAAAAGCAAACAGCTAGAACAGGAACAGAACCACAGAAGTGGAGATCATGTGGAGGGTTATCAACAGGGGAGTGGGGTGGGGAGAGAGGGGGGAAAAGGTACAGAGCATAAGTAGCATAAATGGTAGGTAGAAGATAGGCAGGGGGAGGTTAAGAATAGTGCAGGAAATGTAGAAGCCAAAGAACTTATATGTATGACCCATGGACATGAACTAAAGGTGGGGAATGTAGTTGGGAGAGGGTGTGCATGGTGGAAGAGAATAAAGGGGGGGGGGGAATGGGACAACTGTAATTGTATAATCAATAAAATATATTTTTAAAAAGTTAAAAAAATGATGTTGGCTGTAGGCTTCTTGGATATGTTCTTTATTATATTGAGGAATGCTCCCTGTATTCCCATTTTGCTGAGTGTTTTTATCATAAATTGGTGCTGGGCCTTATCAAATGCTTTTCCCACATCTATTGATATGATCATGTGAGTTTTGTCCTTCATTTTGTTTATGTGGTGTATTACATTTATTGATTTGTGAATATTGATCCAACCTTGCATCTCTGGGATATATCTCACTTGATCATGTTGTATGACCTTTTTAATGTATTGTTGGACCCAGGTTTTCAATATTTTGTTGAGGATTTTAGCATCTATGTTCATCAGAGATATTGGACTATAGGGTTTTTTTTTTTTCTGTTTTGTGTCTGCCTATAGTTTTTTGTTTTCTTTTTTGTGTCTTTACCTAGTTTGGGGATTAGGATAATACTGGTCTCATAGAAAAAAGTTTGGAAGTCTTCACTCCTCTTGAATTTTTTGGACTAGTTTGAAAAGAATAGGAGTTAGTTCTTCCTTAAATGTTTGGTAAAATTCACCTGTGAAGCCTTCCAGTCCAGGGCTTTTGTGTACCAGGAGTTTTTTTCATTACTGATTCAATTTTGCTAGTTGTTATCATTCTACTCAGGCTTTCTGCTTCTTCTTGATTCAGTTTTCAAAGATTGTGTGTTTCTAGAAACTTATCCATTTCTCTCTGGTTGTCCAATTTCTTGGCATGTATTTGTTCATAGTAATTTCTTACAATCCTTTGTATTTCTTAGTATCAGTTGTTATTACTCCTCTTTTGTTTCTGATTTTATTTATTTGAGTCCTCTCTCTTTTTTTCTCGCTGTGTGAGGTTAATTCTTGTCAATTTTGGTTATCTTTTCAAAGAGCCAGCTCCTGGATTCATTAATCCTTTGAATTATTTTTTAGTTCTATGTCATTTAATTCTGCTCTGATCTTCATTATTTCTTTCTTTCTCCTCATTCTGGGCTTTCTGTGTTATTGTTCCTCTTTTTCTGTTAGATATAGGGTTAGGTTGTTTAGTTGAGATTTTTCTGTCTTCTTTAGATAGGCCTATATTACTATGAACTTCCCTCTCAGGACTGCCTTCACTGTGTCCAATAGGTTTGGGGTTGTGTGTTCATTTTCATTTGTCTCCAGATACGTTTTGATTTCTCCTTTATTCTTATTGTTAATCCCTTAATTAGTTAATAACATGTTTTCAGTCTCCATGTGTTTTAATGTTTTTGAGTTTTTTCCTTGACATTGGTTTATAGTTTCAAGCCATTTTGATCCAAGAAGATATTTCATATGATTTCAATGTTCTTGAATTTGTTGAGGCTTGTTTGGGGTCCAACCATATAGTCTATCTTTGAAAATGATCCATGTGCATTTGAAAAGAATGTATATTTTGCTTCTTTGAAGTGAAATTTCTTGTATATATCAATTAAGTTCATTTGATCTAGTGTAGCATTCAATGCCATGATATCCTTGTTGATTTTTTGTTTGAACAGTCTATCCATTGTTGACAGTGGGATGTTAAAAATCCCTATGATACTTGTATTGCTGTGGAAGTTTTCCAAAATTTTCCTTATATATTTAAGTGCTCCTAAGTTGGGTGCATATGGGTTTTTAACAGTTATATCCACTTATTGAACAACTCCCTAAAGTATTTTGTAGGGAACTTCTTTGTCTCTTGTTAGGCCTTTGTTTTGAAGTCTATTTTGTCTGACATAAGTATTGCTACCCCAGCTTTTTTTTTTTCATGTCTTATTGCTTGGAATATTTTTTCCAGCCCTTCACTTTCAGCCTGTGTAGATCTTTTGTTCTGAGGGAGTCTCTTGTAAACAGTATATATATCATGTGGGTTGTGTTTTCTTATCTATTCAGCTAGCCTATGTCTTTTGATTGGAGCATTTAATCCATTTATATTTAAGGTTATTATTGATAGGTATTTATTCATTGTCATTTTTGCCTTTGTGCCTGTGTTCCTCCCACCCCTTCTCTCTTTTATCTTCTTCAAACAGTCCCTTTGGCACCTCTTGCAATGCTAGATTCATGGAGATTTACCCTGTTTAGCCTTTTTTGTTTCAGTGGGTGGGAGGGAGTCTGGAAAGCTCCTTATTTCACATTCCATTTTAAATGACATCTTTGCTGAGTAGAGTAGTCTTGGTTGCAGGTCTTTCATTAGTTGGAATAATTTGTGCCATTCCCTTCCAGCTTGTAGTGTTTCTGTTGAAAAATCAGCTGATAGACTTATCAGAGCTCCATTGTAGCCATTTCTCCTTTGCTGTCTTAAGATTCTCTCTTTGTCTTTGAATTTTGCAGCTTTAATTATGATGTTTCTTGGAATGGGCCTCTTTGGGTTCATCTTAATTGGGGCCCTATGTTCTTCCTGAACTTGTGTGAATTTTCCCCTCACCAAGTTAGGGGAGTTTTCTGTCATTACCTTTTCAAACACGTTTTCTATTCCTTGCTCCTTTTCATCTTTTTCTGGTATCCCTATGATGAGAATGTTGTTACGTTTCATGTTGTCCTGCAGCTCCCTTAAACTATGTTCATTCTTTTTTAGTCTTTTTTCTTTTTTTTTGCTCTGACTGGGTGTTTTTTTTCTACCTGTCTTCCAACTCACTGACTCTATCTTCTGGTTCATCTAGCCTGCTTTTAATTTCTTCTAGTGTATTCACCATTTCAGACATGTATATGTATTCTTCATTTCCTCCTGGGTGTTATTCATAGTTTATATGTTCTTTTTCATGATGATTTTGTCCTACTAAGTTCCTTGTAGTCCCCACTGAGTTCCTTGAGCATCCACTGAGTTCCTTGAGCATCCTTATAACCATTACTTTGCACTCTATGTCTGATAAATTGCTTGCCTCAATTTCATTTAGCATTATTTCTGGGGATCCTTCCTTTACTTTTGATTGGGGGATGTTTCTTTGTCTCCCCATTTTATGTGACTCATTTTGTTTGTTTCTGCATATTAGATTGATCTGTGTTGACTCACTGTCCTCATGGGGTGGCCTCCATGGTAGGAGTCCTATGGGACTCAATTGTGCAGTTTCCTTGAACTCCTGAGCTTCATGCTCTAGGAATACCTTTTATGCAGTTTATGTGGGCTCTTTTGTTGTAATTTGGTTTTGGTTGTTGACTCATTCATCAATGGGTTCTCCCCTCCGGCCTGCTGACTGACAGTCACAACCCCCACCACATCTTGTATGCTGTTGAATAGGAGCTGCCAGAACAAAAGAAAACACCCCAACAAAGAAAACCCACATAAATATATATATATTTACATTTAAAAAACAATATATACATTTTCTTTTAATAACATGTTTGTGATATTTTTCAGTGATTACATAACAAATCACCCACTGACTAGTGTTATAGTATAACAATTTACACTATAACAACTAGTAAGAAATATCCAATAACTTACAAAATCATCAGGGGTAAATAAATAAATAAATGACACTATTAATTCTATTATTTTAGAGAAAAAACTTTTTTTTTGGTTCATCCATCACTACCTGTCTGGCATATTATGCACACCACAGCTTTCTGATTTGGGTTTTTATGTTTTTGATTGGCTTAGTAACAATCAGAAGAAGAAATAATAAGTAAAGAAAAAATACCTTAAGGAAATATGGAAAAAACTTTTTCTCATATTTGCCTTTTATTATGAAATAAGCAAATAAGAGAATATTTAAAAACTCTTGCCCTAACTGGCATAGCTCAGTGGATTCAGCTTGGGCTGCAAACCAAAGCATCTCAGGTTCAATTCCCAGTCAGGGCACATGCCTGGGTTGCAGGCCACGGCCCCCAGCAACCGCACATTGATGTTTCTCTCTCTCTCTTTCTCCCTCCCCTCCCTCTCTAAAAATAAATAAATAAAATCTTTAAAAAAAACTTTATTTTTATACCTAATTTTGACAAAAAGTTGCTTGTGTTTCTTACTAAGTATAACCTATTCACCAACAGTTAAACAATATTGACTTTATCCTGTTCTATTTCTACTCTGACAAGATATTTTACTATATTATATAGAATGAAAAAATATATTGTGTACACACATGCACACATATGCTGACTGTACTCTAGTCCAAATGGCTAGAAATTGTGAGTTGGTGAGATCTCAGTGTTACCAAATGAAAAAAAGTCTCCACTAGACTGAAAGACAAACAGATGATGATAATAGATAGATAGATGATAGATGATAGATAGATAGATAGATAGATAGATAGATAATAGATGATTAACAGATAGATAAACAGACTAGATATATAAACAGGCTAGATATATTGACAGACAGATGAATAATATATATATTCAATATTTTTAAATTTTTCTGTACATAACAATATCTTAAAGAACTTATCAATTTCTCAACAATGAAATTTTTTCCAAGAGAAGTTCCTCTTTAGATTGTTTTCTTTTTGCCAAACCCATTAGGTAATTTTAGACAAGCTAGAAGATGAAAAGACAGATCATGCTGTCAGGCTTAATTAAGTCGAATTTTCAAGTATGTGAAGGTTATAAGAAAGTCCTCTTTCCTCCACAAGAACCTACAAGGTGTGAGGATTTACATCACTTTAAGAGTGTTTCACTGTCTATATCTCAGACTAGAGAGAAATCTCCTTATGTGTAAGTACACATGCATATATTGGACATAAAACATGCATTATCCTTTTGGGCAATTCAATTCTTGCTCTACTTAAAATTTCCATAAATTGTTTATGAGCATGTACCATTAGTAAATCTGATTAAAGAACTTCTGCACAACTAAGTTAACTGTTTGTTAAAAACACCAGAGGACCTGGCTGGCATAGCTCAGTGGATTGAGCGCGGGCTGCGAACCATAGCATCGCAGTTTCGATTCCCAGTCAGGGCACATTCCTGGGTTGCAGGCCACGGCCCCCAGTAACCACACATTGATGTCTCTCTCTCTCTCTCTCTCTCCCCCTCCCTCCCTCCCTCCCTTCCCTCTCTAAAAATAAATAAATAAAATCTTAAAAAAGAAAAAATATCTCAGAATATAAAAGCAAGGCCAGAAATTTTTATTCTCTGAAGTGACAAAAAAAGCTACCCTAAAATGTTTAAATTAGCACATTTTTCATATTTTATAAAGTGGTCAGTGTTGACATCAGGTAAACAACTGATACAGAACTTATGAAACAAATCAACCTACTCTCTTGGACTTTACCTTAACAATAAGAGATGGAGCTATGTAAAGCAGAGAGCTTTGGAAAGGAAAGGAGATTCAGAAGTAAGAATTTGTCAGTTCCCACTGATGTCCAGTGACAGAGGGTACTCGTTTAATAGGTAAAAATACCCCTGGTGTGTAGAAGAGCAATCTATCCTACTGTCCTAAATAATTGTAGATATGCCCTATCACAATCTGATCCCCTTGGTTTAGAATTATTCATTCACTCCACACCTCTCTATTAAGTGTTGACTTTGTGTAAGACACTTCAGTGCATGGGAGGTGGGGAGGTGGGTACCAGGTATATGATGTTTGAGGTGAGTCCAGTCCAGGAGAAGATGACTAGTACATAGACATTACAAAGCAGTTTGTAAGTCTTTGCTCATTAAGTCATTTGTTGATGTGTACTCTCTCTCCTGAGAGCCTATCAATGTAGTACTGGTTCTTGAACCAGGCATAATTTCTACCACAAATTAATAAAGCAGTATTCTGGTTTATCAGAAGTGTCCTGTGAATTTATTAGCATTAGTCAAGCTCCCATAGGCAAATGTATCCAATGTAGTTTCTGTATTTGCAAAATTGAGGTCCAGGCCCCAAACCCATGAAGACTCCACCCCATGAGCCTCTGCCTTAAGCAGCCAACTGATATCCTCTTGATAATTAGATGCAAGGAAAACCATTTATCAGCAACACTCTGTCCTCACATGACAGGGCTTCTATTGTACAATAACAATTCTCTAAGTCATTTTCACTAGAAACGTGCATGGGCTCTTGGCTTATTCCATACTGGTGATTCTCAAACTTTACTGAGGATAAGAATCCCTTGGAGAGATTGTTTCAAATGCAGATTCCTAGCTCCACTTTAAGAGATTGAGATCCAAAAAGTCTGAGTGCCGGCCCAGAAATACACTTTTTTTTTTTCCAAAGCACTCTATGTGATTCTAATGTGATTATATCCAAAACTATACTTTAAGAAACATTCTTCAATATGACACTAAAAATGGTGTCCATAAATTTAAAGTATGTGCATTAATGTGGAAGAATTAAGTGACCTCCATAATCTTATTTTTAATAGTAATGACAGACTCATTACTATTATAGCTTTAAAATTCAACTCAGGGCATTGCAGGGTTAGTCCTCTTGCTCTGCTCAGGTATTCCCTACACTTGTTCTGCTCTGCCGCTCTACATTGTATGTCATACACACACTTAACCCCCAGGAAACCTACCCCCAAAAAATCCTAATTCACAATGGCTTTTCCTAATCCTGCTCATCTCTAGCCTCTAGAGTAGTTATGGAGATTACCCCATGTAATACATGTTTGCATAAACATCATTTGATTGTTGCTTTATTATTGTGCCTGGTATAGATGTTAGAAAATAATATGGAAAATTAACTGATGGTTTTAAACCCAAGTAATGGTTGGGCACAAACAGAAGCGAATCCACTCTTCTTTTGACAGTGGATCAAAGTGCATCTGTATGATTGCCTCTGCAATGCTTCTTCTTCTGAACTAAATTGACCCTATGCACATCAGTTTTACATACAGTCTGCACATAAGCAAGTTCACCACCACAAAGGGATCACATAACAATATGAAGTAGTAGGGCACAAAGCTACCAAGTCTGAAAAGTATAGAAACAATACTAGTATTTTTAGTAGAAATTATAGGAAACCTCAAAACTTCTGGATAGAAAATGCAAATATAACAACATGTTAAGAGAGAATGCTGGCCATTGCCTCAGAAATGGTAGCATGAAGACAAAACATGGCAGAGACATCAAATACTCTACCTTGTAAAGAAATCTGCAGGAAATACACCCCATCCATGGCTTACTAAGAGAAAACCAAACCAGTACGGCAACTCCCCATTGATCGCTCAAGTCCCCAGACCTTCCCAGCCCAATGTTAGAAGCAATACACGAAGGAAAGCAAGAGAGCTGGAGAACAGTAACTTCTAGGCCTAGTGAGGAAAATGCTTCAGCTTTCAAACAACCTGCTTGTGAAGCAACTTCCTAATTCCTCTTTGCATTCTGCATGGTACTAGGCAGTTCAGTTGAGGACATTTCCAGACATTGTACAAAGACACCACCCAAGAGTCAACCGTTCAATTTCAACAGTTTCCATCTTTGCAGTATAGTTTGGCAATGACTGAATGTTTAACTGCCATAGCCTGAAATACAACTTTCTTGTACACGGATTGTGTAACCCTGTGACTAAGTCAAACATTTCAAAGTTATTTTTACTCTTCTTCAGTTCAGTTTTTTTAAATCCTGTCCTGGTAGAGGTTAGTTCTGAGAACCAAAATATCCTACTTGCTTAGCAAATGACTTCAGGCCTAGAGCCACCACGGGTGAGCACGCCATTGAGAAGCACAGCCACTGCAGGGCACCTCTCTTCCCAAATGTGTCAGTGCAGAGATTCCTGAGGCTGATGCAACGTTAACCCTCAAGTGAACTGGAAATAGAATCTGCTGCCTTAACCACTGCTCAGAAGTAATTCAAAAGAAGAGTAGAAAAGAAGCCCCATATTTCTGCTTTAAGATATTGGATGGAGAAAAACTACCCCCAAGTTAGTAGTCTGGTGGCTCTGAATCAGTAAAATGATTCAATGATTTCATTTTATACCTATCATGTATTGAATGAAACTGATGACACAGCCATTCTGTCATCATCACCTACACATGCTAAGATGACAGCAAGATACCACTGATTTCCAGAGTTTCTTTGGAAATAAGCTGTAATGTATGATGCAGTATTTACTGATATATCAATTCACAATTGATGGTGATTGTCACAAAAATGTGCAACTTCAAATAATATAAAATAGAGGTGGATCTTTGCCATAAAATTGAGGATAATCATTCACCTGAGTGTGTTTCTGCCTTCTTACTTTCAGTAACTCAGCATGTGGAGTTGTCTAAACCACATTGCATTTTCATGCAGACCACAATCTAGACCATGTTAGACCACATACTTTGCCGTATACAGCTGTAACACAAGGGAAAACCACATCAGACTTTGAGTCATCTAGATTGGGTTCATAGCCTAGTTTTGTCACTTACCAGATGGGTTTAAAAGCTCTCATATAGCTTAAAAACTCTCAGAGCCTCAGTTCCCTTACCTGTAAAATTTGAATATTTTAACTCTTTAGATAGTTAAGGAGTTTTTTATTGAATTTATTGGGGTGCCATTGGTTAACAAAATTATATAGGTTTCAGGTATACAATTCTATAATACATCATCTGTATATGGTACTGCGTGTTCACTGCCAAAAATCAAGTCTCCTTCCTTCACCATTTATCCCTACTTTACCCTCTTCTACCTCCCCCCACCCCCTTCCCCTCTGATAATCACCACACTCTTGTACCTGTCTATGAGTTGTTTTTTGTTTTCTACTTAATTTCTTCACATTTTTCACTCAGCCCCAAGTTCCTCTCCTATCTGACAGTTGTCGGTCTGTCCTCTGTATCTGTGTTAGGTAGTTTTAAGTTAGAAAATGTCTGTGGAAACACCTAGCACAGATGTTCCTGAGCTTAGTAATTAATCTTTTCAAAATTCTATTAATCATGTTATTTTTCTATGTTATCTTCCATGTTACTTGTTCTTTTTCCTTCTCTGCTACCTGTTGCAGCTGTGGCAAAATTTCCACATACAAATGAAGTGACCCTGGTCAAGCAATAATGAAACAAATCCTGGAGCAGCCATTTCCTGTCCAACAGTTGGTATGCATATGCTTCACTGACTTTACTGTGTAGCCACGAAACCTTCATCATAACTGTCATTTGGCTTTAACTTCGCAATAAGGTAATTATAGTGCTCGGCTTATTAAAAACAGATTCCATCACAAGAGACTTTGATGGATGTTGGTAGAAGTTCTAACTTGACAGGCCAGTGGGATGAGCAAGTACATGGCAGAGCTTGGGACATTATATTGCCGATGCTGTTTATTTTCTGTCAGCTATAAACTATGCAGTAAATAACAGATTATAAAAGAGATCCAGAAATAACATTAAGCTAAAATGGAACCATCAATTATTCTCTCTTTTGTAGCTTTCAGAAGGTTTTTTTTCCCTCACTGTTGCTACTTTTTTCTTTATTCGTTAATTGCTTTTTTCCCTGACTCCCCTGTTCTGCTCTGGTGCCTATAAATCATTGTAAAAAAGATAGAATGTTACTATTATGAAACGAGCGTAAAATGGTATTTAAATAAATTTGCTTTTGCCATGAGCCAACTTTCTCTAACCTTTAAGCACAAGTTGAAAGCTTCTACTGAGAATGTTGTAAACTCTTTTTGGCAGAGTGCATGTATTTTTAGCCCTCACACTATTTTAGGTACTGGGCAGAGTCCAGATTGAAGCAGTCACTTCATAGTGAGTTTTGAGATGTAATTTAAAATATGCCGTGGGAAGAAATTCAAGGTTTTCCTGTATGAAGCAATTTTGGAACATATTCACCTATGCCATTGAATCACAAAGGACTGTGAATTAGCCAGCTGCAACAGCAGAATGATAATATGTGGAACCAAATGGGAAGAAGTAGCAGAATAAAAAGAGTATGTAGGAACTTATATCTACCCTAACTCAGTTCCACACTGGCAGCCACACCACATACATGCCTTCGGGAGTCTTTCCGGTTCACTGGGTCCCTTTCCCCATGTGAGGGTCCAATGTTCACATCTACATCAATAAATAGTTTTGAAACTCTATCACATGTCCATCTCACAAAGTAAAAACATCTCACTGCTTTTACAAAGGAGCTACTCATTCAAATATTCTGAGTACCTAATATATGTCATATATTAGGACCCAGTTGTGGCTGAGACAGAATGTCCCTAATCTCAAGGAGCTTACACACTTTCTCTCTACATCTGCTCTTAAAATATTCAGACTCAGTTCTAATAACTCTTGTTTTCTTCAGGCTAATGTCCATTGGATATACTTCTGTTGCCACTATATTGGCAGTTTGTTGGCAAACAATCTCCTTATTACACAATCATTGCTGAGCATATCGTTGTTACAGGTAGAATAGTGTTGGGGGGAGGGAGCCTACAGTTACTCCAATTAAACACATCTGTTTATGTGGGTCAAAGCTAAGAACTAAATGGAACTGATGGGATGGATTGACCAAGATGCTATAATGGGGCTAGGGTACACATCTCTGTGCCACAGATGGGTTATAGAATTACTATCTAGTCAACAACTCATGCACAGCAGAAACCCACAAATACAAACACACATGATCAATCCCCTTGGGCTCAGTTGTGTATTACAGATTCTCTCATATTGAAAACGTGACATGGCCATGAGTTCAGCAGTGCTAGTGGCACTAGGCATTTCAATAATGGCCAAAGTCATGTGTAATCAAAGCAAAAAAGGGCTCTCGCTCCCTCACTGACTTTTTCAGCCATATACAGGCAATGTATACCATGTTAAAAATAGTAAACAAAATCTAATACATTTCATTAGAGAATTTGAAATTCCTTGTATCCCTGCAGATAACTGGAGATCATCTGAAATGTGTCATAAAACCATGACTGAGAATCACTGCCTGGTTACCAAAGATTTATAGGAATTACAAGGCTTTGGGAAATTTTAACTGGAAAGAATGTGCGTTTTGGGAAGCACAAAATACCAAGGGAATAATGGGAAAGTATTTGAAACCACTGCCCATTATCACAATTCAATAGGAATAAGATACAATAACAGAAAAGCTGATATACTTAGATAACAGGATTAAATCTCATTGACAAAGTACCACCAAGAAATCCCCACCATACCAGGCCTACATGGAGACAGTCCACCATTTCTTTAACTCTCTGATCACTAAAATTCTTTAAGAGCATCAAATAAAATTTTGATAATTCTATTTAAATGCTCTATTGTAAGAAAAGTGAGCACTGTTATAAAGTGGATGTTTCTGTCCCTAAAAGGAAGGCCTAGGGGAGTTCCACATGGCATTAAGATATGAGCAGCTGTCACTGAGTCCCCTTCAATCACGGGAGGCTCTTTGAACTGTTACTTCTCTAGAACATATACATTGGCTGCTTGTTGATTTTGCCACTTTCCTAGAAGCATATTTTAGCACAGATGTCTCTCCTACATCTTAGAATATCAGTTTATTTATGACAAATATTGGTGATGTGAGAAGAACACATAGATAATCAAAATCAGAAGACACAAATAATGATATTACTATGTGCTAATTCATAGTAATAGGAAATGAGCGTGAAAGGTAGTAAATTTTTAAAATAACCAAAGACTGTTTTTTAGACCTGAAATCATTTAAGAATGATTCTAAACAACAACTATATATTCATGCAGGTCTTCAATGTATAGAATTCCACCCATGTACCACACAGTGTTCCCCTGACAGCCTCTTAATTCTGCATCAGGCCAATCTAGGTGTCCTTCAAAGTCTTTGTTTCTATAGTGTCTGTGCATGTTCCCGGTGAAAGTTCCTTCCCCAGAGTGCCGAAATGAGTTCTTCCCACAGATATCTCCCAGCAAACTGTCAGTTCCTGGGAACTGACTTTATCCTTCCCTGAGTCCTGCAGTCTCAACATAGTGCTTCATTTTAAGTTTGAAGGAAGAGGTAAGTAAGAAAAGACAACAGAAAAGGGAAAAGGAACAAATAAAAGGATAGAGAAAGAAGAGGCAGAAATGTGCACAATGAAATATCCAGTACACATTTCTAAATTCTCTTCTCAGGTGACTTTGTTATTGATTGCCAGATCCTCCTCTGGAATCCTTTGTCTGAATCTGAATTCTTGGAGACACTGAATGCTATTGGTTCAACAAGTGAGAACCATGAAACCACAAGAAAAATGAAGAGAAATAAAGTCTTCACTTAAATATCTAGGTATCTTACTGCATATGACAAGAATTTAAGAAATTATAAATTCTGTACATTTTAAGAAACAGTGATGGTCTTTTTTTAAGTTGTATCATTGTTTGCTACACCTTAATTATGCCAGGCTACTTCATTTATTCAATAAAGATTTACTGAGCATGTACTATGTGCCAAGCCTTCTTCTGAGGACTAGAGCCTGCCTATATGAAGCTTACATCCCCAAGGGCAGAGACAGACAGAACAATCAATAAGTTATTAAGTGATGGATGGGGAAGGGCTGGGGAGAGAAGGAATAGGGGTGTCAGAGTGTCTGGTCCAATTGAAATAAGCTGGTTAGGTCAGGTGATTGAAAAGGTGACATTCAGCCCTGGCTGGCGTAACTCAGTGGATTGAGCGCGGGCTGCGAACCAGGCATCGCAGGTTCGATTCCCAGTCAGGGCACATGCCTAGGTTGCAGGCTATGTCCCCCAGCAACCGCACATTGATGTTTCTCTCTCTCTCTCTCTCCCTCTCCCTTCCCTCTCTAAAAATAAATAAATAAAATCTTAAAAAAAAAAAAGGTGACATTCAAATGAAGCACACAGACAGTTGTCAAGGAGTACTCCACACAGAGGGACAAGCCTATGCAAACACACCAGTAACCCTTAAAAGCCACAAGGAGGCCAGGGTGGATGGACCACAGTGTGCTAAAAAGAGTGGGAAAGGGGTAGATGAGGGCAGGGAGGTCATGGGACAAGGCAGGGGCAGATCGTGTACAGCCTTGTAGCCCTGCAATGACTGTTATTTTACTCTGAGTCACATGACAACCTACTAGAGAATTTGCTTTCATTTACCCTTTTCTTCCTGTAAGCAGCTTCTGGCAGTTACCATCCTATTTCTCCCTAGACAAGAGTCTTTTACAGTTAACCTGCCTGCTTGTGCTTTTCTTAAAGATTTAACCAGAAAGGTCAAAGTCAATTTGATACCAACTGTACTCCCCTTTGACCTGGAACTAGGGTTGCTGTCCTGGGTAGCATACTCTGAGATCCTGCCCTGCTATGGCCCTCTCCTGGGTGTGCCTCTCTTCATGAGGTAAGAAGGCCAAGAGGCAAGTGTTCTCATTCACCCAGACCTGTCTCTCTCCTTCTAGACCATACTGGGACTTTCTGCCCAAATATTAGACTCCAATCCCTAAAACCTGTGTGGCCTCATTTCCTGGTGCACCCTTCCTAGCCAGGCCATGCTCCCCAGTGCACAAACCTGTATGCCAAGGATGGCCAGGGCAGCTACTTGCAGGAGGGATGGAGCTTGGCCTTTTAGATGGGGGAGGAGGCCACAAGCATTGACTTGAGGCCCCTGAAGTGTGGATGGAGCCAGAGAGGGTGGGCTGGGTCAGTGATCTATTCACACTCCCTGCCCTATAAATGTCTGGTATACTAGGTGTGAAAGCCCTTCACCTAGAATACAAAAACTCTCCTTCCAAAAGTAAGAATGAAAACTCTCCTCCATCTGGTTCCAACTGCAATCAGAACTTGTTTTCCCCTGTGGTTCTACTACTGTCATTGCTTTTCTGGCTTATTCACATCATCACAATAGACTTCCAGATCAGAGGGAGATGTGTATTCCATTGTCAGCTGAGCACATCTCTCCCAGATCCCCTTGTTTCCAGGCTGCAGCTTTCCATGAAATGAAAGTCACCCTATCAACCCTGAGGTCTTCTTTTCAGCCACAGACCAGCAGATACACCATGGAAACTGATGCTCACATTCTCTTCAGCTCAGAGGCAATAACTGTCCACCACAATAGCTATTGCCAGCAGCAATCACTTTTTAAAGGGACTAAGCACTTATGAACAATTTTAACTTGAATGTAACATTTTCAACAGTTAAACAGTAGCTTCCTCTATAAGAATACTTCTTTTTAGACATAGTTTCAAATCTATTCTCTCCTTTAATTATCTTAACATCTCTCTGTGAAGCAGGTAAGTAGAGAAACAGAATCGCAGAGAAGATGAAGGATTTGGCCATGGCCACTTACAATGTTCCTACTAAGTCTGAATCTCAATCTAGACGGGATTCCAATAACCTTTCCAGTACACCATGCAAATCCAACCTCTTCCTGCATCTGAATAACTCCCTCCCCACCCAGACATCCTCAATGCCTTCAGCCATTGCCAAGTCCCATGTGATATCACTTCCTTTATGGATCTGCCACATCAGTGTTACCTACCTTAGAATGAAACCACTTAAGAGGCTATGCATTTTCCAGTGAAACTTCATGACTCTTCACTCACTCATATTATATTCTGACTGGTCCTGGAACTATGTCTGGGGAACTAGAAATAGTCTGCATCCCTGCTCTGAGGAAGCTTAACATTCTAGAGGATGGTCAATAAGCTAGAAAACATGCGAACGAACAAGAAAGCAGCAGATGCTGTCTCTGCCCAGTTCCGTTCCCTCTGTGCTCATGATTCTCATGCATGCCAGTTCAAGGGCTGCCTCCTGCAAGCACCTATGACTTTTCACCTGAGACTTTCTCTGGCTTGTCTGGCCCTTTGGAAGCACAGGCCTAAAGTGCCAGGGACTTGATAGCACCAGAAACAGTACTTAACTAATAACAAATTAGAGTTAGTGGAAAAATACTGTAGCTTCCTCACCTCTCAGGTGGGACAACTTGGAAGTATGCTTTTCTATACTGTCACCCAGGTTCACCAGTGGCAATGAGCCCCAATTGCCCACAACAGTCACCTGCTCATTAAAGTACCCTGCATTGGCCCTCATTGCCCCCCAAACTTACTTCTTTGTTCCCCCATCTTTACCTCCTGGTATCACCATGCAGAAAAATCTTCTTAAACTTAAATTCTTTTTCAGAGGTACCTCCAATATTTAAATACTAGCAACATAAGAAACATCCGCACCTATAAGGATTTTTATGGGTTTATTTGAAATAAACTGTTAACAATTGCCAGGAAGCAAAATCTCAAAGGATTGAGAAAATGCTGTGGAAAATGGCAGTTTACCACATATTTATACATAAAAATCAAAAGGGATTGGATAAAAAGTAAAATGATAGACACAAACTTCTTTTACATAGGTGGATACAGTCAACAACTAACACAATAACAGTGAAGGGATTTGTGGTCTTCTTTCTGGTGCAGTGCCTGTGCTTTGAGGGATCCATGAAAAAGGAAATGACCCTGACATTCCAAAGGTGTGTTATCATAGATGCAAAAAAGACAGTAGGCTCAGTTAAGGTAAAAGTTGACTTTTGTCAGGGAAGATTCTAGCCTAGAATATGACTGTCCACCTTGACCTGTTTTAGTTAGAAAGTTTTCATTTCAGACCATCCTATGTAGTTACTTTGGACTCTGAGTTTGTGAGACCAAACTCAGGCTTCCCCTGAGCATGTCAGGTTTACTATGTGGCCCCTTTCCCTTCACAATACTGTGAGGAAAATAAGTCTGTATGATGTGAAAAGACTGAAGGAAGAAGGATGTTAGACTGAGTGTTCAGGGAAGACTAGAGAATGAGATGATGTTGAGCAAAGGTGATAGCTGAGACTTGAATGACAAGGAGGGACCTACAAGTGACATCTGGGGGGTTTGAGGGACAGGACAGCCTTTCAAGGAAAAAGGACAAAAGGTGGGAAGACCTGGAGGCTGGATGAAGCTAGAGTGCTTGAAGGACACTTGAAGGCCAGAATGGCTGGATCAGATGAAGTCAGAGAAGACAGGAGCTGGTCCCAAGCTCCTGTCTTGGGGCCATGACAGGATTTGGGGCCATGATAAGGATTTCTGGATTTCACTCTATGCACAATGGGAAGCTGCTGGACAGCGAGCCACATGTAGGAGTGGTCTCATCTACTTTTCTGAAAGGTCATTTTGGCTTCTGTTAGACACCACATGATACACATAACCAGCCCCATGAGATGTCTCAGGTAGACCACATACAAAGTGTACTTTGAACTTCAGGGTGGGGGGCAGGGGAAGATAGCAATTTAAGAATTTTCCTATGGTTTGCAGAGAACTTCTCAAATCTGTAGCCCTGCACCTCCTGCATCAATAACATAAAGTGTTCATCAAGTCTTTTGTGAAGAAGTCACGGAAAGTATAACTGGGACATTATCATTCCAAATATGTGTCAAGTAGCAATTTACTCAAGAGTTCTATATCTCATACATAATAGAGATTTCAATCACTTTCCTGATAAGTCCTTTTGCATTAAAAAGAAAAAATAACTTTTGCTAATTGGAGAGAAATGAAGGTCAATATATCTAACCATCTGGCACCAGATTTCAAAAGATCACTGCTTTTAAGTATTTCCTGCTCATCATGGTGCTCTACTAATGCATATTCCTCCTGATAGCAACTGCTTTGCCATTTTGTTATTTAATGAAGATGCTATAGAAGCAAAGGTTAGCATCCTGCACCTTTTAGGGCAAAAAGATGAAGCTAGTTAGGCTGATGCTTGACAAGCAGTCAGAATAAATTAGTTTCCCCTGTCTGAAATGCTCCTTTGTCAGCTTCAGTGGTAGGGGTGTACGCGGTCAGACAGCATTTTAGTTCAGCTAATGCTGCCAAGAGCAGAATATCGGATGAAATGCAGATGAGTTTATTTCAAAATCGCTGCTTTGAGCTAAAGCATCTTGATGCCTATCTACTTGTGCCCGCTAGTCCATCAGCCTGCCCTCAGAGGCTGATGCCATTTTTCACTACTGTTCCCAGGACTTACTTACTAGGAAGTAGATTATTTTGTGGAAGAATTTTTTACTAAATTCTTTATCCGTGTTCTCTTGGGAAAAAGTTGCATGCAAAAGCTTTTTTTAAAATTAAGCAAAAGAAAGCTACTTCCTATATGTTTTAAGGGGATTTTTTTTTTGTAAAAGAATGAAAAATAACAGTTTTATTCTCTTCTAATTCTGGATACTTTCAGAACATTTTATATCAGAAAAAAGTCACCTCTTGATTAAAATATGTGTTGCAATTTTAGCTCTCACAGTATTTTCCTCTGCAGTTTGAGTGTGATATCACTAGGTAGTGTTGGAAAGTCACAGGCACCTGATGTCTAAGAAATGGTTGTGTTTTGCTGGAGAGTACAGACAGCATAATCTATTCCATACTCAGGTAGGTATAAGGATTGTAACCACTACAGTAACAAGGAAAGGCTTCTATGAATCCTACTGCATTTGAAGTCATTGAAGGGAGACACAGGTAATGCTTTTTAGTTGATTCTGATCCCATAGTAGCAAAACAGGAAGTTGAATTTTTATTTTGAACATCTGTCTTTGTGTTTTATTGCATCACCTATTTTTCATTTTTAGAGTAATTATCAATGTTGCAATATTTATGTAAATAATGATTTGAGATTATCAAGTCTATGGAATAAATTCCAATAAAATTATTTCATTTTATATGTGTAAACAGAGTAAAAAAATATTCAGCAGCAATTTCTACATTATTCATATGCATATGTATATTATGAACAATATGTGAGATTAATTCATTCCTTCCATCATTCATTCCATCATTCATTCAACAAATTTTTATGGAGTGCCTATTCTGTACCAGGCCCTGTTCTTGGTACTGGAAAACAGCAGTCAACAGAAAAGCCTTCACCTGTTAGAGTTTACACTCTGGTGAGGGAAGGCAAACCAATCAACAAGCTAGATATATGTGTGTTTATGCCAGAAACAGTAAATGCTGGGGAGAAAAATACAGCTGAGAGGAAAATCAGCAATGGCCTTGGGAATGGAATAGTTATTTTAAATAGAGGGTCATGAAAGCATCACTAATGCAGTGACATTTGATCAAAAACCTCAAAGGAAGAAAAGAGTCATTCCCAAATCCTGGAGGAAGCTTGCAGGCTAAAATATATGGCAAGTGAAAAGGCCCAGAGGTCACAGTAGGCTTGGAGTGTATAAGAAATGTGAAGTAACCTGATGCTCATATGCAAGAGGAAAAATAGAAATGAGGATAAATAGTAGGCAGAGCTCTGGGGAAGATCATGTAGGGCCTTCCAGGTGGTGTTGCAGATCAAGTATCTGCTGTAAGGCAGGTATTAGAGGTTGTGGCAGTGAACTAGACAGCTAAGGTCCTTGCTATACAGAATTCACTTCTAATGGACACACATGCACACACAGTTAATAGGGCCCTGTTTCCATGCACTCAGCAGTAACCAATACCTTCTTTCAGTCTCCTGGCTTTGTTTTACTCCTTTTTAGGATCTTTTTTTCATGAGTGTTCTGAGTTCATCATGCCCTGCCTCTTCATCTTCCTCCCTCACTGACTCCTACATAAAAGCTACTAATTTTGTGCTGAGAAATGGAGGTAGGGAAGAGCAGGAATGAGGTTGAAGCCAGGCTGTTCTTTACAACTCCCCAAGAGCAGCAAACACTCCCACCCTGCCCATTTGCTTTCAAGCCAGGACTCAGTGGCTAAATCTATACACAATGACAGAGGTCAATTAATTAACTGCCTCTGCCTTGGTTCCCCTAGCAACTGGCTTTGGCTCCTAACTAAATCCCAACTAGAGAGATTTCTTGGCAATTTTGTTAACTTATGCTACAAGAAAAATTTGATAAGAATTTGGAGCAGAAAATTAACTGGTTATAAGAGAAACTTTTCATTGCTTAAAATCTCTGAATCCCTGTATTCTAACAGTGGTTATATCCTCATTACTCAAGGTCACAGTAAGAAAGCCCCTTATTGCATGCTGTTCTATCGAATTAAAGAAACAAACATCCAGTAGCCTTAAACGAATCAAAAGCCCTCCCTCGCAGGGTTCTGGAACAACAATGTAAACACAAATATGAACTAAAGCAAGGAACGTGGAGTAGGATGACAAAGATTTGCAACTCCCGCCTGCCAGCCTCAGCCGCAGTGGGCGTCCCCAATGCACATCTCAGCCACCAGCCTCCATTCTCTCCATTGTGAAATCACTGTAGGCCACTGTGGAAACTGTTTGTGCCTTTTTCAGACCATTAATTTCTCTGTATTTAAGAGGAAGAGCATTTCCATCTCAGATTAGATTTTGTTCATTAAACCCTCACCTCACTTCCCAACCTGCCGAATTTTCATCAGTAGGGATCTGAGATTCAGACACACAAGTCATTAAGCACAACGTCTTGAAATGTATAATTTTGTTTAACAAAATTCTCTACATACAATCTAATTCACATATATTATCCTAGTAAAAGTTTAAATATAAATAGATGTCTTCTAAAGCATTTTGAATATATTATTATTGGCTTTGCACTTCACAGAGAAACTATTTTCCTTTCTCAGAATATTCTTAATCACAGGCAATAAACAGGACTAGAGAATCCAAATTTTTGCTTGATTTTTCTTAAATTACAATTAATTAAAGTAACCATTTGTTAACATTTTCTAATTTTTTAAAAAATTTAATTAATGAGGGAGGGAAATATACATGATGGTTCAGAAGCATGTTGTTTAATACAGGGGTTCCCAACCCTCTGCTGCGGACGCGGGTCCTCAGCCTGTCCTAGGAGCCAGGCTGCAAGCGAAGCTCACCTGAGCTCCTAAACTCTGCCTCCCGTGTCCACCCTCCCATCCATGGCAGGGGAATTGACGCTCACCTGAGCTCCGCCTCCAGGCCTCACAAACCGCGCCCCCGCCCGCCCAACCACCACCACCCCATCTTCCAGGAAACTGGTCTGTGGTACCAAAAACTTGGGGGACCACTGGTTTAAAAGGCTTAAAGTAAAAGATTTGAGTAAACAAATCATGTTATGCCAGAAAGGAGGGAAGTCCTTGCGGGGAAACAGGACAGTCTGCTGGTCCATTCACTTTCCTTGGTGTGCCCTCCATAGTCAAAGGAGGCTGATCATGGAGTATTAAATGGTTCCGGGGGACAGCTGGCCAACACTCAGACTTCCTTAAATGCTGCATCACATACAAAGAACTGGGATAGCTTATAGGACATTATGCCAGCAGATGCCGGAGGCAGAAGAGGCCCTCCTGCCCCGTGAGTTCTGCTCCCCAACCCCAAGCTGCAAAGCTAGCCCAGAGAGGTAGAGAGCTGGGGAAAGTAAGAAGCCTAAAAATCTTGATCCGAATAAAGAAGGGTTTAACTAGGGGAAGAGGCAGCTTTAGCAGTTTTACAAATAATCTCTTAGCCTCAGGAAACTGAAGCAGGGCTGTCCTCTGAGGCAAGGCATATGAGGGTTTAAATATTTGAGACTTACAGTCTAATGCAGAAGTTAATCACGTCAAAGATAAAAAAAAATCAGCTACAATTTCTCATGTTTCCTGATCAGGCTGTTCTACAATGTGATTAACACTATGATCACAATAAAAATGTTTTATTTAGTGGATAATTGTATGTACTGGTGTCTACCACTTCCAAATGTCTCTTTTTATTACCCTTGTTCAAGAAAGTCTTAATATTTAAGTGATTTACTGATCACTTAAAATGCCAGCCTTGCCATTAGGAGGTACATTCACTATACATTGCTTAATTGTATAGTATATTATTTCTTTATAAACAGACACATTACAGTAGAACATTAATTAAATCTTTTCACCACTATGAATTACATTTTGAGGACAATATTGTTACCAAATGTTGGCCTGATTCATGTGCCTATGACTCCATTTATTGGCTCACAAGGAAGCACACTCCCCAAGAAGCAGTGCTACTGGGACTCCAGGCTTAGGCAACAGACAGCTCTGATTTGTGAAAGACGTACTTAATGAATAATGCATGCCAGGTGCTCTTCAACAACCCAATTTGCTGAACTATTTAGCATCAATAACCTAGCCGTAATAGAAACAGAAGGCCTTTTGGAGCCAGGTTGTGAGAAGAGCTTTAATAGAATGATATAACTCCAGTCATGTGCATCACATTCACGTTTAGTAGAAGCTGGTGTTTGGGTTGGTACAAAAAAAACTTCCTGCAGTCGCTTTTATTTTTGTAAGCTCTCACTCACAACTATGTTGGCATATGGGTGCCGTGCCAGGATCCGCCATCCGGGAAGCACTTGAGGCAACACATAGCAAGGTCTTCTCCCTACAAATCACATAGTACTAAAAAGGCCAGAAAACCCTTCTAGTTAAAAAATAATTCTAGTGTGGATGGAGCACAAAACTTCAAGCAAATTTCTTATTTGCTTTCAGACTGAATGACAAATATCACATTAAAATTTCCTATAGGATAACATATTTTCTAACATCAATGAAAAAAGGCAAGAATAGTGTCAAGAAACTAATCTTCAGTAAATCATTTTATATTTCCCTGTTAACCTGTAATCTCCAAAATCAAAAAGCAAGGAAAAAGTCCCATTGTCTAATACTTGAGAAACCATGGAAATGCTGTGTGCAATGTATTCAGTTAACATTATTTAAATGCAAATTTATCATTTAGTACCTCCTCACTGGGAATTAGAAAGAGAACAAGAATAAGAAAGGTACAACTATGTCAAATTTCCCAGTATTAGTAACATACGTAAAGAACAAGACTAAATTTGACAATAGGGTTTTACTCATGCACAAGCAGCATTTATTGAGTGAACAGAGGTGAGTTCAACAATCAATATTAATAGTTACATGAAGGTTAGAAGAAATTTCCTACAGCAAAAGACTGGTCTGGGATCCACATTCCATATGGAACAGCCTGAACCATCCTCTAAAAGGACCACATTAAAATCCCCAAAATCCAGCTTTGTTGTATGTCTGGAAGCCTTGAAACCCAACAACATCTCTGAAGCCTAGGAGTTGGTCAAGCAGAATACTGGGCTTAGGGACCCCAGCCTCTAAGCAGAATCTTGCCATGATTCAAGATCATCTACAATTTGTAAAGCATCTCACATGAATGTCAGACCAAATGTGAAAAGAAAGCTTGGTTTCCCCAGGTGACTTAACTGCTTGCTCAGGTGTGAATGACTGGGGCCTTAGAGAAAGCCATCATAAATGAAAGATATCAGGCTTTTGCTGAGAAGGGAACTGATGATTGTTGAATAGTTTCTACATGCCAGACTTTGTGCTGGGTGATACACACACCATCAGTAGTGATTAGAAAAAATAAATATTAGAATCAACAAAATAAATTGAAGACAAAATGAGTGGAAGAACCAAAGTATATATTCTTCTGATGCAGCTTTGGGAAAAAGAAAGATAAACTGAAGCAAAATAAGACAGAGAGAGTTCCTCCTGGGATTACATTCTTGTCTGTCCTAGAAACGTGCTGAATGGACAGTTTGGCAGGTTCTTCTCCAACCTGCATGGAACATTCCTGAGCAACATGAAGTCACATATCCCTGTGTACTGAGGAAGACGACAGAGAAACAGCCCACAGGCATGTTTCTCCTTAGCATCCCAGACCCAAGTGGGTTTATAAGAATGTTCCGAAACCTCCTAAGTCAACCATCCAAATAGTTCTGTCTTCAGAGGTGAGACAGGACTCCTGCCATAATAATTAATGCATATTTTATCTCAATGAGACTTATACTTTACAGATGAAACCAAGCTTTGAAAATGTAAATTGTTTATGTCATAGACCACCTTGTGTATTAGGTCTGGTTGATCCCAAAGCCCTGAAATTTCTCCTTTGAGATATGAAAAACCTGAGCATTGAGGGTACACATTCAACAGAATCCAGGTACTGTGGCTGAGTCAAAGATTCTCAATTGTGCTGTGAATTAATTTCAAATTCCATCTAAAGGAGGAAAAAATATTGCAAAAGTCCCTCATATTCAACATGTCCAAGAACAACTCATGACTTTTCACTTCCCCAAATATCTGTTCCTTCTCCCACATTTCCTCTCTTGGTGAATGGTACCAACACCCATCTAGTTCTGCCAAGCCAAGGATGGAAAAAGTCACTGTGGACCTTCCCATTGCCCCCAGATACATACATATCATATGCATTCTGTCACCAAGACCTGCCAATTCTAGCTTCTAAATGTTTTCCAGAACTATCTCATTTCCTCTAATGCCTGCTGCTACCCTTCTAACCCAGGTTATCATGACCTCCCCTGGACAAGTACAAAAACTTCTCAATACCATTCCCTACATCAACCATAGGCTTACCCAGCCACTTTCAAGTCTGCATATTCCATCCAGAATGTTCTTTTGTTTTTTTCTTTGATGATTTTTAATTAAATAAAATAACATAAAAAGGGCAATGCTGAACAGATGATAAAAAGGAGCCCTTTGGAAATTAGTTTCAGTAACAAAATTTGTCCTCTCAAAGTGTGGTTTTGATTAGGTTTAGATTTCATAAAGCAGCACAAAGTATTGTTCAGTGGTTTTCTTTTTTAAAAGTATATTTTATTGATTATGCTATTACAGTTGTCCCAATTTTTCCTCCCTTTTATCCCTCTCTGACCTGCCCACCCCCCACTCTCCATAATTGCTCCCCTCCTTAGTTCATGTCCAAGGTTTGTACATATAAGTTCTTTGGCTTTTCCACTTCCTATATTATTCTTAACCTCCCCATCTATTTTGTGCCTACTATTTATGCTTCTTATTCCCTGCACCTCTTCCCCCTATCTTTGCCTCCCGTCCCCACTGATAACCCTCCATGTGATCTCCATTTCTGTGATTCTGTTCCTGTTCTAGTTGTTTGCTCAGTTTTGTTTGTTTTTTTTTTAAGGTTCAATTGATAGTTGTGAGTTTGTTGTGATTTTACTGTTCATAGTTTTTGATCTTCTCCATTTTCTTAGATAAGTCTCTTTAACATTTCAAATAACAAGGGCTGGGTAATGATGAACTCTTTTAACTTGACCTTATATGGGAAGCTCTTTATCTGCCCTTCCATTCTAAATGATAGCTTTGCTGGATAGAGTAATCTTGGATATAGGTACTTGCCATCCATGACTTGGAATACTCCTCTCCAGCCCCATCCTGCATGCAAGGTCTTTTTTGAGAAATCAGCTGATAGTTTTATGGGAACTCCTTTGTAGGTAACTCTCTGCTTTGCTCTTTCTTGCTTTTAAGATTCTCTCCTTATCTTTATCTTTGCAATTTAATTATGATGTGTCTTGGTGAGTTTCTTCTTGGATCCAACTTCTTTGGGATCCTCTGAGCATCCTGGACTCGCATGTCTAGTTCCTTCACCACACTGGGAAAGTTTTCCTTCATTATTTTGTTCAAATGAGTTTTCCATTTTTTGTCTTTCCTCTTCTCTTTCTGGTATTCCTACAATTTGGATGTTGGAACATTTAAAATTGTCCCAGAAGTTCCTCAGCCTCTCCTCATTTTTTCAAACACTTGTTTCTTCATTTTGTTCTGGTTGGATGTTTATTTCTTCCTTTTGTTCTAAATCATTGATTTGAATCCCAGTTTCCTTCCCTTCACTATTGGTTCCCTGTATATTTTTCTTTGTTTCACTTTGTATAGCCTTCATTTCTTCCTTCATTTTGCAAGTGAACTCAGTCATTTCTGTGAGCATCCTGATTATCAGTGTTTTGAAATCTGCATCTGATAGGTTGTTTATCTCCTCATAAGTTAGTTCTTTCTTGGAGATTTGATCTGTTCTTTTATTTGGGCCATATTTCTTTATCTCAGTGTACCTTCTACATTGTAAGGAGTGGAGCCTCAGGCATTCATCAGGGCAGGGCAACCCACTTCTCTATGTTGTGGTGCTGTATGTGGGGGAGGAGTCAGAGAGGGAACAATGTGGTTTTCTAGCTTGCTCAACTCTCACCTCACTTTCAGTCACTTCCCCTGCTTCCCATGAGCATAGTGTGCCCTTTTAAGTGCTAATTCCCAGGTGGGTGGGCATGTGTATGTTCTAGGACCCTCCAAAGGACTGTGGATCTCTCCAAAGGACTCTGCTGTGAGACTGGGAGTTTCTCCCACCACCACAACCCCACAGGTTTTTTATTTTAATATATTTATTGATTATGCTATTATAATTTTTTCATTTTTTTCTCCCCTTTAATCCTATCTGCCCTATACCCCCCTCCCACCATCATTCCCCCACCTTAGTTCATGTCCATGGGTCATACATATGGTGTCTTTGGCTTCTCCATTTCCCATATTATTCTTAACCTCCCCCTGTCTATTTTGTACCTACCATTTAAGCTTCTTATTCCCTGTTCCCCATCCTCCCTCTGCCTCCTTTCTGCTGATCACCTTCCATGTAATCTCTATTTCTGTGAATCTGTTCCTGGTATAGTTCTTTTTCTTTCTAAATTGGTTGTTATCTTTCTTTTTGTTGTACAAGGAAGTGAAGCATTTCTACCTATGCCTCCATTTTGGCCAAAACTCGCAGTGTTCTTTTTGAAATGTAAACCTGAAAACATCTCCAGTACATTGCCTCTTTCCCAGTTCTGAAACATACCAATAGCTCCCCAGTGTTAATAAGTTAGAGAACAAAACCTTAGCATGACCCTGCATGGACTGACTCTTCCTACTTATCTCTTCAGACTCATGTGAAATTATTTTCCTCTCTGTGTGTTCCAACCACTTACAGTATTATTTGTGACAGGCAGTATTTTTTGCAGTCTTCAAACATTCTATGCTTCTTCTCTTCTTAAGACTTTTACTGGCACATAGAATCCACCCAAAATATTCTTACCCCTCCCAGTCAACTGGAACCTCCTACCCAACCTTCAAACCTCAGCTCAAATGCGGAATTCTGATAGAAGCCCTTCCTAAGCTTCCAAACAGGCCCTTTTGTTGGACACTCACAGATCATCCTGTACCTTCCTTTCATGGTACTTTTCAAGGTTTATAATTATATGTGTATCATATTATTATTTGATTCTCCTTCTCCCTCTCTCTATCTCTCTTCCTCTCTCAGTTGCAGGAGGCAGGGCCTGAATCTGCATTCTCTCCTTGGAATCCCTCATACCAAAAAAAAAAAAAAAAATTCCTGATACCTATTAGGTGAGCAGTAAATATTTGTAGTGACAGAAAGAATATTAAAGGAAAGGAAGAAAGAAGGAAGAAGAAACATGGTGAAGATGACTAATTTGTAGCCTAAGTCTCAGGACTGGCTTAGAAACTGGGGTGAGGTATGCCTGCCCTGCTGCTAAGAGCAGGAGAGGAATGAATTGTGAGGAGCTGCTGCACTTTCCCTGGGAATCCACCTGTTTGGCCACCCTTGAGAGTGCTCTATGTAAGTCAGAATCTCCCAAATAGGATTTCTTCTAGCATTTGCCCTACTTTTATTTGAGGTGAAATCAGAGAGTAGGTAAGAGAAAACATTAATACCTTGCACTGGCCTAAAACTCTGACCATATTTGTATAAGCTATATCTCTCCAAACAAGGTTACTGCCAAGTACTTGGTCAGGTTAGTGTTGCTATTTCCCAAAGCATTTTCTGTATTTCTTCATCACCTGGTTGCATATACAATGTTTCACTGTTGCCTTAGAATTTCTCCTGGAGGTATTCCCTTTCCTCTTCCCCATTACCTAAGGAGTCGGCTATAAACTAACCTCATCTAGTTTCACTCCGAACTCCCCAAGTTGAACCTCACACTTCTTCCTCTGTGAAGTTGGCAGCTGGTGGTGATTTTAGAAACACTGATTCACGTAAAGGGCATAACGAGCCTCTGGACTGCCACGTCTGCACCATGTCAGTCCTGCTTATGTGCTCAAAGGATTCCTACAGTGAGTTAGTTACAGTCAAAAGCTGAAAACCTGTGTTTACCATAGACAGAAAGGAATGTCCTTCACACTGCAGCATCAACTGCCCTGAGCTCTCAGTACTGCCCAGTTTAGAGGACCGCTTGAAAAGCTACTGCCAGTGTGGCTAAACACCACATTTTAGAGACTCCAAAAAGCCCATGCCGCTGGCACAAAGACAATCCTTCTGGGAATCAAAGAGCAAAAGCCTGGAAGAATGCTGGCAGTACCCATGGCCCCTCACTTATCTACTGATTATAGAACAAATGAGGGCTTAAAAGAGAAGAATGCATGCTGGAAAGTCTATTTGATCCACTCTCTAAAGTGAAGATAAAACTTCTTCATGTCAAGCAGAAGTGAAGCACTGACCCCATAAGATTATAGCACCAGTTTCCTATAACCACCAATAGAACTGACAGGTATATTACTAGGAATTAGGAGATCACCTTCTAACTGAGCTCCCATTCCAGAGCACTGGTGTGAGTAAACAGAAAAGGAAATGACAGGAGCAGAAGCTAGAAAGATTAATGTTTCTCCTATACCAGAAGCTTGAGTATTTTCATCAGAAAGAAGAGGGGTGAGAGAACATGGGTATGATTTGGGTAGGGCCCCTGCTTAGTTCTGGAGATGAAGCTGCCAGGAGAGCATAGAGTGAGTAAATGTGTTCCCACTCTACACTGTTCTGTAGCCTAGTGCTTACTCCACATGGCCATGAGGAGTAGGACTAACACAAAAGGACAGAAGCTGTTGCACAAAGGACAGATTTGAATTCAATATAAGCAAAAACTAAGAGCAGCCTAATTGTGGTGTTAGCACTCCCTAGTGGCCATGAGTTGGGTGACCAGTCACAGGGGAGTGAAGAACCTCAAGGCTCTATGGTCCAAGAAGCTCCACCGTTTGGAAGCACCTGGCATCACTACTCCCCCGGAAGTATATCTAGAGGCTGCACCTTTCAGGAATCACAATCAGGAAGCATGTCAAATTGTCCAAAGAAGAAGAAGAAAGAGAAACAGACTTGGGGAGAAGAATACTTATTCAAAGACAAAAGGAAAAAGCAAAAATCCAAGATTTAATGTGAAGGCTGAGAAGCAAAGCCTTGAGAAAGCTCCTGAGGTGACTAGCAGACTGAGATAGCCATCTTTTTTTAATTCTCACTAAGAATATGTTTTCATTGATTTGAGAGAGAGAGAGGAAGGGGTTGAGGGTGGAGAACAAGAGAGAAAAAGAAAAATCTATGTGAGAGAGAAAGATCAATCGGTTGCCTCCCATATGTACCCCAACTGGGGATAGAAACTGCAACCCAGGTGTGTGGCCTGATTAGAATCAAACCTGTCACCTTTTGGAGAATGGAATGATGATCCAACCAACTGAGCCACTTGGCCAGGGCTGAGACTGCCATTTTGCTATGGGTTCCTAGTGCCAAATTTGGGGCATGTCCTGGAGATTCCAAATCTAAACTAGACAATTTCTTGATCTGGGTTGGCTCTTTCATCAGTTGAATGGGTATCATAGAAGATCTTCAAGCTTTGAGTAAGTAGTGGGATTTCACCAGTTTTCAGCTATAATTGCTAAACCCCTAATTTTATGTCATATTTCATGTGTATATATCCCTATAATTTTTCTGGAGAGAGATTTGACTACTTCTATCATATTCTAAAAGGTCACACACCACTGCATCAGATAAACTTCAAAGCATCTTCAAATTCTATCAGCATATTTAATATCAAATACTTGGATATTTGGAAATATTTACTTTCTTACTTGGTATTAGATAATTGAAAGTTTAAAGTTGTATCTAGTAGTAATTCTTGCTCATTGGGAGCCTAACAGTAAAATAATTGATAAATGTTCCTCCTACTAAATGATTATACTTCAGGTGATATTTAGGCTTTGGAGTTTTATGAAGCCCAGGAAATGAAAGTATAGTAACCTAAGCATTAAATCCAGTCCAAGGGAGGATTCATATGGCATGTACAAGGTCTGTCTGGAAAAAGTCAAGCCATTGTTAGTAAAATGAGAATGGTTTGCATGACATCAATGTAATCTGGCAGCCAAGGAGAGTGGACTGGAATGAGCATGTGTGAACAATAATGATTTCACTATACTAGTCAGTGGGGTCAGTAGATGCCATTGAATGAGCATGTGTACTGTGTGGCTGTTGCATTCAAAATGACTGAGCAACTAGAGCAACAAATCTGCATCAAATTTTGTATTAAGCTTGAACATTCCTCCACAGAAACTATTAAGATGATTCAGAAGGCCATGGCTATAGTCAACTGGTGATTGGAAGATTCATCACAACAATGTGCCCTCATGCGTCACATCTGGTGTCGAGTTTTTTGTTGAAACATCAGATCGCCCAGGTGACTCAGCCCCGCTACACCCATATTTGGTGCCCTGTAACTTCTGGGTTTTCCCAAAACTAAAATAACTTTAAAAGGGAAGAAATTTCAGACCATCGATGAGATTCAGGAAAATATAATGGGGCAGCTGATGGCAATTGGGAGAACTGCATGAGGTCCCAAGGTGCCTACTTTTAAGGGGACTGAGGTATCATTTTCCTATGTACAATATTTCTTGTATCTTGTATCTTCTTCAGTAAATGTCTCTATTTTTCGTATTACATGGTGGGATACTTTCCGGACAGACCTCATATATTAGGCGTTTGCCCTTTGCCTCCCCAAACTGCTTTGCCCTTCCTGACAATTGCCTCAATTTTTGTTTGGGGTCTGCCTCTCCCACTCTCAGATAATGTGATCTGGGTTGGTTTCTTCATCAGTTCACTGAGTGAAGCTACTTCAGAGTCAGACCTTCCTGGGCCACAATGACTGGAGTAGAATTGGCAGGTCACCTAATCCAGTCTAGTTCTGGTGACTCTCAAGACATTTCCTGGGAATACTGAAACAAAGATCCTTGCTATTTCACCCTGGATTTAAATCTCTCAGTTGCTGATAGGCACCTCTTTACCATGTGGGGTCCTAAAATAGAGCCCACACTAGAGAAGCAGATCCAAGAAACGGGTAACAGGAACTCAGTAGTTGGTAATGTGGTATAAACCATGTATCAAGACGCACTTAAGGCTCTATTTATATGTGCCAGTAAATTTCTCTAAAGCCAGTTTGGGTTGGGTTCTTTGTCACTTGCAACCAAAAGAATTCAGATTGCAAGTGAAAATGCAAAACTACAGTTTGAAAGTTACCATGTAGAGTCCCCATAAAATAAACCTCTATCAATTCATATGACTTTTTTAAACACCCCTTAAAGTGAAAGAGCCTTTTTATCTGCTTTCTCCAGTCTTTTGTCTTTGTTTCCTCTCCCCTCTTCTAAAGTATCTCCAAGATAACACAAATTCTTTTGAGGACTCATATTTCCATTTAAAACACACTCTAAAATGCAATCAGCTCTTAAAATCATTTCAAGGAAACCTTAACAAGGTGAAGCAGCAAAGGGAATGCAAAATGTAATATGGCCACAGTATCTACACAGAGGGTATTGTAGCAAAATGAGGAAACAGAGCTCTTTCCAGTTCCATTGGTCCCAAGAAACTAAAACCAGTGTGAAAGGTAATGTCACACTTTTCACAGAAATAAATTCCTTTTTTTCATGGGAAATAAATGGGCTTTATATCCTGAAACCTAATCCTCTGTTTATAATTTGTGAAATTATAATTCCAATGGTAATTAGCAGGTGACCAAAAACCAAACCTTGACCCCAAAAGTCTTGAAAGCTATGTCTAGCAGGGGCAGGAATTAAGTCAGATTAATAGACAACTGTTTTCCTGGTGTGGTCAATGAGCTCATGGGTATCTGGTAAACCACTGTTTAGCAAAGTCCCTTCTGTAGTTATTTAAATCACATACAATGTCATTGGGGTAAGCTAGACACACATAGTCACAACTAATTTGAAATTAGATAATTAATCATTAAATAAAACTACTTGCCTAATTTGAAAAGTTTTTATTGTAAACAATTGAAATGGCAGCACAAGAATCTCAGAACTGATAAAGTACTCAATTTCGCATACCGTAAAACTGAAAGAAGAGGGATTATTTGATTAAGGAGCTTTATGTACCAAAAGGAGTTCGAACAACCCTTCCAAGACACCTCTTCCCGAACATGATAGTTCACAGAAAAGTAAACACAAGTAAACATCTAGATATGTAAGCATTTGCCTCAGTTGGATTACTTTTCCAAACTAACTTATATACTATCATTCTAGAAATAAGTAAAAATATATCTGTTGAATGATTTTGGCAGTTTTCTAAAGTTTACCTGCAGACACTTATTCAGATGAAATGAAGATTTTATTCATCTAAGTAAATTAAACTCAAAACTTAAAGAGTTTTCTACATTTCTCCAGTTCTGAAGGTTTTCTTTGGTACTACACTTAATTGCAGAACTTTTGACTCATAAAATCATCTCACCATCCCTTTAAAAAGACTAGTTCACAGGCATACTGGTCAGGCACAATGGCTCAAAGCCCCCAAATTTGATAAATTGGATTTTTGCAACATCTTTGCTCTTCCCATTTCCTTTGAATTCTGGAGCATTCAAATTAAATTCAAACTAATTTACTTTTAAAACATTTTTATGACAGCTTTTAGGATAATTGGGTAGCCATACCTTGTGATCAGAAAGAAAATCAATACATGCAAAGGCTTCTCAGAGCCACCCTACCATGCTTCCATAGAGACACAGGGCTGACCTTGGTCTTGGGGGCAAATAGGCCTGATCAAATGTCCAACACCCTTAGTTAGCATCAGCTAATGTCAAAATATAATGATTGAAAATAATCAAGTCCTAAAGGATACTTAATTATGTTTATACTAAATACAAAAGCTTATGAAATATTAAACAAAAACATCAGCAGCTCTTCATTTAGCTCTCAAATTTGCAGTTCATAAGAGAATGTAAAACTAACCACTTGGGATTTATATAGCAATGGAATATTGGGAAAAAGCAATAAAAAAATTCCCAAAATATTGTAACCATTTTTAAGGCACAAAAATATGCTAATATAAAAAAATATTTTATACATAAGCTGCATACCTAAAATAAAATGGAAACACAATGAAGAATAAATTTAGAGCCTAAAACCAGTTCAAATCAAATTATTTCCTTTTTAAATGCATGCATTCCTTAGGCAGTTTGTTCCAAAAAATAACACTCATAAAAGAAACTGTCTTTCTCTGGAAAACACTAATAGCTAATTAAAGCTACCAATTCACACAGCTGGAGCATGAATTATTAATGAACTTAAGGGTTGGTAATAAGAAAGCATGAGAGACAGTTTAGCACTGTAAAATACTGGAGAAACAGGAGAATCAGGAAAGGAAAACCAGCTCTCTCAAGGAAGAGAAATAAAGCAATTTCTGCTATCACATTCAAATATTCATAAGGCAAGAAAGCTAGAGACTCCTGATAAAAGTAAAAAATAATATAAAAATTCTATTAATAAATATTGTTAATGAAATTAACTGCTAGTCAGAGTGATAATTATTCTATAGTCATCACAGCAGATACAGATTTTTCCTTAAATTTTTATGGACACCTATCATTAAAAATGTATGTGTGAAGGATTCTTTTTTAAAGCACCATGTAAGGGTAAGCAGCAAGTGAAGCAAAAATATTAAAGCTAGCTCTAAGTAATAGTTGCTTAGCCCCAAAATTGCCATCTGGAACTTTTTTTTTCCAGAAACCAGCACTCCCAAAAAATAAATTTGACCATTAGCAGCACAAAGTAGGATATATAAACACCAAGCAGAACCAAAAGTGTAGTCAAATAGTATAATCTGGGATCACCAGATATCAAAAGAAAGAAAACAAAACAAAACAAAACAAAAAACTGACTGTCTTTTATCACTGCCCCACCTCCCAGAAAGTTCTCATTTGTATGGATTTATCAGCAGTTCCCATTCATCAACTCAGCAGTGCAGAAGCAGCCAGATTTGTCATCCAGGTTCTGTCATCCAGTCTGTTTCCAAGTGTTCAACCACAGTGTGCCTCTGTGGTTCTCTTATTTGAAAAATTATAAATGAAAAAATTTGGACAGTTGACTATAGTTAGAACCTTCGAGCAAGTAATGCATAAAAATACCAGCAGGAGAGAACCAAAGTTTAATACTAATGCATTTCCATGCTGGAATCAGAAAGTCTGTCTTCTTGAAGAGTCTTGTTTGAGAGCCTTCACTCAGTAAATTGCTACCCATGGTAGCCCTATCTTTACCCCACTCATTCTGTGAGTATTAAAATAAAATATGTGACTCTTCCCTTCATTTGTGGGCTTTCTAACTTCTCTAATCATTGTAGATTTTCAAGTTCCATAATCTGTGGAACTGAAAAACTCAGATATCCTTAAAAAAAACTATCTGCCCATATGGAAATAATATTTGGCTCACTTGTAAATTAGTTAACACTTAATTAGTGCTTACTATATGTCACACTGTGTTAGCATAATGCATGAGAACACAGGAAATTCTAATCAAAGAGAACTCCAAAACTTGATGTTAGCCAAAGTTGCAACAAAATCATTACTAATTTTTTTCCAGACCTATTGATGTTGGGGGCTCTGCTCATCCTCACTTGCTTTCACTTCTGGTACAGGTTCTCATAGGCTGTGGCAGCACCGAAAGTCAGACAAAAAGGGAAGCAAAGCAACAAGATTCTACAGATCACCACCTGGCATCTCTCTCTTGAAAAATCTTGTCTTGAATTTTATCCACTGGTGATAAATATTGTATTGGAGAAGACCAGCCTAGCCTGAGACAAAATTCCCAAGGCCACAGGTTTATTTTTAGAGGCCTACACATTTCTTTATCCACAGTAGTGGCTGGTTCTAGCTCTGCATATCACACTGTCTGGCCCAGAAGGAGGTACTCAATAAATATTCATAGTATCAACTAATTGATTAATTAACTAGGTGACGACATTCAGGATTCCTTAGCCACCATCAGCCAAGTTCCATACCTCCAATAAAACATGGCTCCTAACTTTGAGGATTGCCCAAATAACTTATGTGCATGACCCTGGACATGGACAATGGTGTGGAGGTTGCCTGAGGGAGCAGTGGAGGGGAATTGGGTGGATGGGTAGAGGGAGGCAAAGGAGGAAAAATTGAGACAACGGTAGTAGGATAAACAATAAAATATTTTTAAAAATAAAGAAATATGGCCATGACCCTTCAACACTTTACCACAGCTAGTCCTCCTGAGATAGTCATCTTGGGCTCAATAAAAATGCTCACAAAGGAGAGTACACACTCAGATTTGAAGATTCCAGGATAGATAAGTCAATCAACAACTTTCTACCTGAGAGCTTCCATAAATACAATGAATCTTCAGGGTTAAATTTCCCAACATTATCAAAAGCTGAGGCCAAAGGGGCTCCTCACATCATACGTCTGCCTCTGATCAATGTGGACCAAACACTATGAGCTCTGCTAGAGAAAGAGAAGGGTGGGGGAGAATTTATTCTTCATTTCCAGATATTCTCTTTACTTCTGCATATATACTGTTATGTTCCTAGTTACTACCAAGTGAATCTGAAATAGATTATGCCAAAATCATTTTAAAACATCTCACAAGGCCAGCTCAAGAACATGAAAATAATCTCTTACTAATTGCTAACATGTTATTGACATAGAGGTACAATGCACACTGGTTGGCAGCACAAACTCTGGAAGTCTTACTAATTGTGGCCTTGGACAAGTTGATTCGCCACGCTGTAGCTCCATCTTCTCGTCTTCTAGGAGACAACAGAATTCCTTCCTCATTCAGTTGTCATGAGAAACAGTGCCTGGCACAAAATGAACACTCAATGAGGAACAACTTCTATAATCTAAATTCAAGAAAATTGGACAGTAATCAGGCAAGCTAATGACATTTTGGTTTTTACAATATACTTACAAACCTAGGAATAAAAACTAGCACTAAACTTTCTAACAGATGAGCAGAGACTTGATAGTTGAGGCCTCAAATTAAAAGACAATAACAAAGGAATTCACATTTTAGCAGTTAGCAAGAGTTATTATTGGGAGAGTAAATTCAGGTATCAACAAACAAATGGAAATTTTAAGAAGCAATAGCTCTCTCAGCACTCCTAAAACACTTGAATACTACAGAGTAAGACAATTTCTCTACCCATAGATAATAATTAGCTGGAAAAGATATTAAAATATTTCCCTATCAATTGGGAATAGCTTCTGCCTCATGTATATCCCCAACCCCTCTGCAACCTCCTGGCTAAGGGATGCCCAGACATCCAAAGAGCTAAGCCCTGATACAAGCTCCCAAGGACCCCCAAGACTTTCCTCCAAGGCTGTGGTCAGCAGCACAAACCACTTGTTAAGGATTCGATTGGGTCCCCAAAATCTATGTTGGAACCCTAACCCCTACCACATCAGAATATGACCTCATTTGGAAAAAGGGTCTTCATAGAGGTAGTCATGTTACAATGAAATCATTATGACAGGCCCTGATTTAATGACTGGTGTCCTTATCAAAAGGGAAATTTGGACCCAGAGACAGACACACATGAGGAGAAGGCATGTGAAGATGAAGGCAGAGGACAGGGTGATACATCTATAAGCGAAGGAACTCCAAAGGTTTCCAGTAACCCACCAGAGGCTAGGAGAGAGGCATGGACCAGATTCCCTCACAGCCCTCAGAGGGAACAACCCTGCTGACACCTTGATCTCAGACTTCTAGTCTGCACAACTTGGAGGTGATAACATTGTGCTCTTTCAGCCTCAGGAAATTAATACACCACTTCTGACTGGACCTTTCCATGCGGTGGCATCTACCTCCCAATCTTTCATTAAACAAGCATAGTTCAAATCTTGGGAAGATAAAAACAAGATTGTTGAGCAGCCCTCTGAATACATTCTCAAAGCAGAATCAGGAGTCCAGAGTCTTTAGGAACTATAGGAGATTTAAGAATCAAAGTTAAAAAAAAAAAAACAAGTTGGATAACCATGGCCTCTCAAAACCTGGGGCAGATTAGATTTCCATCGTCCTGAACTGAAGCCAGGTTTTATCAACAACCATAGTGGCCTTATAGCCTCATCTGCTCTTTCACCCTGGTTAACACACAGCATGTGTGACACCTGAATGGCATGAGCAAGGGTTCCAAGAAACCCAGAAACCTGGATACAGTTAAAATAGATTACTGTGGAATTGTTTTACCAAGCATGCCTTGAAGAAAATAATAAGAATGCCTCCTTCTAAAACTCAAGTAACATTCACATTCTTCATCTTAAAATCTCATGATGTAATAGCAGCACAATTTACAACAGCCAAGTGTTGGAAGCAACCTAAGTGCCCATCAGTAAATGAATGGATCAAAAAACTGTGGTACATTTACACAATGGAATTCTATGCAGCAGAAAGAAGGAAGGAGCTCCTACCCTTTGCAACAGCATGGATGGAACTGGGGAGCATTATGCTAAGTGAAATAATTCAGGCGGTGAGGGACAAATACCATATGATCTCACCTTGAACTGGAACATAATCAACAAAAGAAAAAAGCAAACAAAATATAACCAGAAACATTGAAATTAAGAACAATCTAACAATACCTAGAGAAGATGGGGGAGGGGGCAATGGGGGAAGGGTTTTCAAAAACTACTGTAAAGGACACATGGACAAAACCAATGGGGAGGGTGGAAGCAAGGGAGGGAGGGAGGGAGGTTTGGCTGGGGTGGGCAGGGGGAAGTGCAGATAACTGTAATTGAACAACAATAAAATAATTTTTATAAAAGCTCATGATGTAAATTAGGAATATTTGTGGTAGAGAACTAAGGATCTCATCAATTGATCTGATACACTTATACTTGAATTTCCCCCTTTTTATAGGCAAAGAGACTCAGAGGCTCATCATCAATCAGAGGAAGGGCTGAAAGTAGAGCCTAACTTGATTTTCCACCACTCATTTTCCAGTGGATTGACACTGTTATTTACCAATTATGTGCTGAGAACACAGAGGTGAGTGCAGTGAGGAGTAGGACTATAGATAACTGAAGAATGAAAGGACAGTTTAGTATGGTGAGAAAACTTGGAATAGCAGCCAATGAGAGCAAAAGGCACACAAAGAAGATGTCCTTTAGAAGGACCTTTGAAAATAAGTCAGTGTTCACTAAGTCAATGTGGAGGCCAGGAAGGCAGAAGAAGAAAGGCCTTTCCAGTGAGAACAGCAGGAGAAAAATCACAAAGCATGGAGTGGGAGGTCCCAGTGGGAAGTGTCTGGAGGAGCACAGACTGCCTTCAAAGGCAGAAGTTTGGGGCTTTGTTTCTCAGGCCAAGGATCAATACTGAAGGGATCATGCAGGTTAAAATTGGTTGTATGTCAGAAAGCTTACTTAGTGACAATGTCCCAAATAAACTAGAACTGGAGATAGGCTGGACACAGGAAGACTTAAAAGGTTATTTTGGCAGTTCAGGAGGAATAAGAGCTAGAAAATGCTGAATCATTTCAGAAGGGAAACTGACAAATCTTAGTAGCCAATTGAACAAAAGAAAGAAAAGACCAAAGATGAAACTGAAGCTCTAAGGTCAAAAAAGATGTGTCTGACCAGTGGGTGATGTCATTAACTGAGTAAATAAACCCAGGGAGAGTTGGTAATCTTTGAGGAACTTTCAGATTCTCTCTCAGAACTTCTTTTGGACCCTACAAGGATCATAAAGTTATGTGCAATAAACATAAAACTTTATGATAAAAACAATATCCATTAATTTAAAGTAAAGAAAAGAATATTTTCCTTAAGTTTTCAGCAACAAAGAATACACACATTTCAAATACTTCCTTAAGAAGTATCTATATGTAACTTAATTGTAACATAGATAATTACTGTGACTTTGGAAGACAATTCTCAAACAGGAGGAACACCAAATATTTTTTTTAGTTATATTTGTAACAATGTCAACAAACCAAAAGCAAATAATTGATTTTAATGAATCAGGATTTATATTTCAACACAAAGAAGTATAATTTAACTCCAGATTAGATTTATGCATGGATATGGATAGATATTCATTCAATCAATGGGAGGTCACTAGAGGAGAATAAAAGATAAAGGTTTTGCTCCCTCCTCAGGGAATCTCCACTCTTACTGACCATGAGTTTTAACAATATACAGGACATACATGGGTTTACATCCATTAACACTTTAAAAAGTATATCAAGGGCTCTGTAAGTCCAGTCATGAATATAGACTGAAATTATTCACAGAAGCAGCTTAAGTCTTCTCATTTTTATACAATATTCTTCAGCCATCTTTTTTAAGCAGTTGTCATCTGATGATCCCAAATAAAGTCCCTATCCTGGGCTTCAGCAATTCTTCAGCTGGATACCATACCTCTCAACTCAAATTCAACACAGCCAAAACTGAAGTCAAATCTTTCACAACCCTAACTCTGCTGACACCTACTACCATGTGGTCTATCTTGGCTAATGGAATTGTCATCTACCTACATTCCCTAAGTCTGACGCTTAATAGTCATCCGGGATTACTCATCCTAAACACCTCAATCAATCTCCACATCCATTTTCTAGTTAAGTCTGCCTTCTTCCCTTTCAAACACATTACCAATGCTGTTTCAGGATCCCATAGTTCTTGCTTGGACAATTGTAATACCCTTCTAATTTTTTACTCTGCCTCAAATATCTAATTCCTCACAAAGTGATCTTCCTGAACTACAAGTCTCTAAAGTGCTACACCATATTTTGGGCTAAATATGTGTTAATAGGTTCTCCTTGCCTTCTGGATAAATCCAAAGATCTTAAGTGATAAGCAAAATAACAGTCCTCCAAAGATAGCCATGTCTTAGTCCCCAGAACTAGTGATTTAGCCACAAGCCAAGGAATGCAGGCAGCCTCTAGAAGCTGAAAAAGACCAAGAATGTATTCTCCTCTAGAGCCTTCAAAAGGAACACAGTACTGCCAACACCTTAATTTTAGCCCAAAAGACTGATTTTGGATATCCTACATCCAGAACTGTAGAATAAGAAATATGTGCATTCTTTTAAGACACTAAGACTGTGGTAATTTGTTACAAAAGCAATGGGAAACTAGTACTCCTTCATAGGGCATACAGGGCCATCACTGGCACCATTTCTCTCCAATCAAACTTAACAGCACCAAAACTGAAGACTTATCTTTTGTTACCCCAAATCTGCTGGTACCTCATTCCTTAATTTCTATCTTGGTTGATGGAATCGCTGTCTATTAGCATGCCTTCCATGGGCTCTACTTCTCAGTCAAACCAAATATTTATTTTTCTCATGTTTCTATACCTCTGCCCATGCATATATTTCTACCTTCTCTGCTCCTCCTTTAGGGGTCCACTAAAGCAGCACCTGCTATGGAAAAGTTTCCTGGTTGCTGAGATGGAGCTACACGCCCCCATGCTCTGTGTCCTTCCAGCATTCTATACCTAGCATAGGCTTGTGTTTATCCCCGTCTACTCCATTGGCTGCTTTGTCTGAACCTTCCACTAGACCGTCAGCTACTTGAAAACAGATACTCCATGTTAAATCATCTCTGCATCCCCATAACCTAACACAGTGCCTAACTCATAAAGGCAAATTGAATACAATCGGTGGTAAGAATAAATAAAGAACAATAGGCCAAAAAGAACACATGG